>OZ038445.1:3785902-3810902 GCA_964036265.1 Daptonema setosum
AAGAAAACTTCACACCTCAAGCGTTCGAACAAATGAACGCAAAGATTAGCCTAGGCTAAACAAGATTAGCTCAGGCTTATCAAGATTAGCCTAGGCTAATCTTTTTTGCAGTGTATTTTGATAGACAAATGTAGCCTAGGCTAATCAAGATTAGCCAGGCTTTAAACGGAGGCTAATCAAGATTAGCCATGGGCATACTTATACACTACGAAAAAAGATTAGCCTAGGCTAATCTAGATTAGTCAGGCTTTGGACGTGTATGGGGCCCTAGTCCTACATCACAAATTGGTTGGCCGATGGGCTGGTTGACCGCGAATTCAAACTGCAGCCAAAAATGGGGCATGCTAAAAAAAGAGGTTATAAACATCCGACAAATTCAACCGTAGCTAAATTGCTGAATTGCAAGAATTATTGTCCTGGCTATATCTAGTTGCGGGTTACCGAAAGTTGCAACTTAGTTGCATTGTTGCAGAACAGGTTCACCGACCCCAAGAGGGTAATACAAAAGTTTTTGACACCCCTCAGGCCCTCATATTCGACTATAATGAATTTTTGGCTGGATTGCACTTTTGGGATCCGAACCCCTATTTGACCGACCCCTATTTGACCGACCCCTATTTGACCAGACCCCTATTTGACTAGTCAAACAGGGGTCCGGACCCTTATTTGACCATGGTCAAATAGGGGTCTATTGTCCTCTTGGACCCTTATTTGACCGACCCCCTATTTGACCGACCCTTATTTGACCATGGTCAAATAGGGGTCTATGGAGACTGGACCCTTAATTGACCGACCCCTATTTGACCGACCCCTATTTGACTGGTCAAATAGGGGTCTGGTCAAATAGGGGTTCGGATCCCAAAAGTGCAATCCAGCCGAATTTTTGTTTATTTGCAGTTGACAATGTTATCGACTTGTAGTATAACCAAAGCAGTGAGGTTGTGCCGAAAACTGAGCCGGAATCAGCTGCAATCGGTGGGATGTTTATCCACTCCGTCTTCTTCATCGGAGGCAGAATCCGTGGCGCCAAAGATAGAGCTTTATGTAGACTTGGTTTCGCCCCATAGCTGGTTTGCCTTTGAGGTTTGTCGGACTGTCAACTTGAGAAACTAAATAAAATCGAGCAAAGCCTTGCCCATCTCATAAAGTTTGGGGCAGGTATCGAATCGGGGGTAAAAACGTCATTAATTATATGTGCCCGATACGTTTATGCATATGCCTTATGCTGTTGCACTTCTTATTCTAAAAAATGTAAATATTTCCAGGGTTTGTATCGTTATGTGCCCGTGTGGGATTTTGAGCTGTACGTAAAGCCGAAGATGCAGTCAGCACTCTATCTGGACTCGATTGGTGATCAGCAGAAAAGTGCGGGTCGGGTGGACAATGAAGGTTTGTTTAGGAGAAAACATCAGTCCTATTCCTATTGGTCTTACGGAGAAATTCCTGGTCCATAAATCAATTTATTCCTGATGCTGATAGATTTTGAAAATTATGTTTTCGCACAAACGAACGCAAAGATTAACCAGGTCCCAGGATAATCTAGATTAGCCAGGATTTGGATGTGTGTTTGGCCATTATCTTGATATACATATGTCACCCTATTTACTTAGAGATTTTGAGAAGCGATTAGATTCCTTCCAAAAATGAGATTTTGAGCAGCAATTAAATTTCTTCTAAAAATTGTGTGTTATGCATTTGTGATTCGAAAGTCAATTGTGTCAATTCGCCAGTCGCTTTGACGCAATATGTTTTCTGCTTTGACAACGTTTTTCGCTTAAAATAATGCATTTCTTGGTTAAATTGCCTTCATTATTATCTGCCCCACCCCGCGCCATCATCACGGTTTGCAAGTCATTAAGACTCAGATAAAGTCATTCAGTTCGCTGATCAGACAATTTTCAATCACTCACTACCTTACTTTATAAAAATTATTTTTCTGCAGTCAGCCCTGATTCGTCCACATCGGATCGTCTCAACAAACTGCGAAAACAATACTCGGATCGGGATTTCCTGCGCACCGGTGCTTATCTGGGGATCACTGTTAAACATCCGGAAGTTGGTTTTGTTTAGCTTTATTCGCGGTCAGTATAGGTGTCATGGGTATATGCGGTTACATTTATGAATTTGAAAGTGTGTGAAACATGACCAGAGGTTAAGCTACGTTAGTCGGAGCTGCAGGTTGGTTGTGCTAGCGGACGAGAAGTGGGGGGAGTGGAATTCTCGCTCTTTGGCGGTTCTAATTTTTTTTTATTTGTTCTCTAAGGTGTATGTAGGTAAAACTGCCTCAAAACTGGCAACAAATCCCTTCTTGGACGTTTGTCTTGTCCGCCAGTGGTTGTGTTGATTGGTGAAAATAGGCAAATTTACATTGTATTCAGTATTTCAGTACTGCGTGTCATGTTAGTTTTCGATGGCTCTGACTTTCTGATTTCTGGGGAGCAGGGGCGGGCCGCTGGGGGGGGGGGTCGGGGTGGGTTACCCCCCCCCCACTTTTCAGAGTCGGCGGGTAGCCTACCCCCTCCCCCCTAGACAAAAATTTAGGTCGCCTACCCCCCTCCCCCCCTACTCGAAAATTTTAAGAAAATCGGCCTAAAAACCTCGATTTTGAGGCTCATTTTTCAAAAATTTTTGGCTGTGAGATTTTTTTTTCGAACAAACACGTTTTCTGGGTCAATTTTATTGGTTAAAACCTGAAAAACCGGTACATAAGATGTTTATACCCTATAATAGAAGATTTTTTTGCAAAAACGAAAAAAACGAAGCTTTTTTGGGAAAAAATATTTTCCTACCCCCCCCTACCCGACCTTACCCCCCCCCCCCCCCCCCCCCCACTTTTCGGACAGGGCGGGTAGGACGGGGTTTTCGGTCGGCTACCCCCCCCCCCCCCCCCACCCCCTGCAAAACGCCAAAAAAACCCGGCCCACCCCTGCTGGGGAGTCTAAATCCTAGCTCAAGTCACAGTCCGCCAATCATACATGGATCTACGTTTTGCAATGAATAGAAAAAATTCTTTTTTTATAAAATAAATGTTTGCATTGCAGCAAACCCACCAGCTGATTAACCTGCAAGCTGCGTATATCACTAATCGATTCGCATTGGCCGTCCAACACCAGGCCACTGAACTGTTTCCTGAAGTGAGCTGTATTTTTTAATCATTAATATGATAGCATCACACACAACTCACTGATTCAATACTCATTTCATTTCAATACAACACATGCTCATTCAATAGCTCACTGACTCATCTATTCGATAACTCACTCACCAAACCAACTCATATATTGTTCACTGACTCATCCATTCAATAACTCACTCACCAAACCAACTCATAACTTATTCACTAACTGACTCTTTCATTCAATAACTCACTGGCTCACATCCATTCAATAACTCACTCACCAGTCACCAAATCAACTCATACATTATTCACTAACTGACTCTTTCATTCATTAACTCACTGGCTCATCCATTCAATAACTCACTCACTGACATAAATTATGCACTAACTCACTCATTCATTCAATAATTTCTAATCAATTCAATAACTCACTACCAGGGGTGGGCCGGGTTTTTTTGGCGTTTTGCAGGGGGTGGAGGGGGGGTAGCCGACAGAAAATCCCATTTTACCCGACCTTTCCGAAAAGTGGGGGAGGGGTAAGGTCGGGTAGGGGGCAGGGGGGGGGGGGGGGTAGAAAAAAAATTCTCAAAAAACGCTTGTTTTTGCTAAAAAAATCTTTTATTATAAGATATAAACATCACATATACCGTTTTTTTCAGGTTTTAACCAAGAAATTTGACCCAGAAAACGTGTTTCTTCGAAAAAAAATCTCACAGCCAGAAAATTTTGAAAAATGAGCCTCAAAATCGAGGTTTTGAGGCCGATTTTCTCAAAAATTTCGAGTAGGGGGGAGGGGGTAGGCATACATGGGCGTGAGGTCTCTGCGCGGGTAGCCGCGAGTTTTCAAAGCCTGCGCACCCCCTTATAGGAGTTTTTATCCGAACAAAATTCATTGTATGAAAAATTGGCGTTTTTTAATGTTTGCTTTGCATTTTTTGAAACGTATATATAAGGCACATATTGAGTGGCAACGAACGCCGAAAATTCAACTTTTGAATTTTCCAAATTTCCAGTTTTCATTCATACCATATTTCGAAGGCATCAGGTTGAGTGGCGCGTAGCGGCGAAAATTCAGCGTTTTCAAGTTTCCACTTTCATTCAAAACATATTTTGAAGGCATCAGGTTGAGTGGCGCGTAGCGGCGAAAATTCAGCGTTTTCAAGTTTCCACTTTCATTCAAAACATATTCCGAAGGCATCAGGTTGAGTGGCGCGTAGCGGCGAAAATTCAGCGTTTTCAAGTTTCCACTTTCATTCAAAACATATTTTGAAGGCATCAAGTTGAGTGGCGCGTAGCGGCGAAAATTCAGCGTTTTCAAGTTTCCACTTTCATTCAAAACATATTCCGAAGGCATCAGGTTGAGTGGCGCGTAGCGGCGAAAATTCAGCGTTTTCAAGTTTCCACGTTCATTCAAAACATATTCCGAAGGCATCAGGTTGAGTGGCGCGTAGCGGCGAAAATTCAGCGTTTTCAAGTTTCCACTTTCATTCAAAAAATATTTCGAAGGCATCAGGTTGAGTGGCGCGTAGCGGCGAAAATTCAGCGTTTTCAAGTTTCCACTTTCATTCAAAACATATTTCGAAGGCATCAGGTTGAGTGGCGCGTAGCGGCGAAAATTCAGCGTTTTCAAGTTTCCACTTTCATTCAAAACATATTCCGAAGGCATCAGGTTGAGTGGCGCGTAGCGGCGAAAATTCAGCGTTTTCAAGTTTCCACTTTCATTCAAAACATATTTCGAAGGCATCAGGTTGAGTGGCGCGTAGCAGCGGAAATTCAGCGTTTTCAAGTTTCCACTTTCATTCAAAACATCAGGTTGAATGGCGCGTGGCGCCGTAAATTTGGCGTTTTCAAAATGCTTGCTCTGCATTCAAAACATATGTAGATGGCATCAGGTTGAGTGGCGCGTAGCGCCGAAAATTCTGCGTTTTCAAGTTTCTGCTTTCATTCAAAACATAAATATAGGGAAAGCATTTGGGCTGAATGGCGTGTAGAACCGAAAATTTGGCGTTTTCAAAATGCTTGCTCTGCATTCAAAACATAATTAAATTAAAAGGCATCAGGTTGAGGGGCACGTTGCGCCGAAAATTTTGCGTTTCAAAGCTTCCGCTTTCATTCAAAACATATTTTAGAGGCACCAGGTTCAGTGGCGCGTAGCGCCGAAAATTCGCCGTTTTCAAGTTTCCGCTTTCATTCAAAACATTATTTAGAGGCACCAGGTTCAGTGGCGCGCCGCGCCAAAAATTCGCCGTTTTCAAGTTTCCGCTTTCATTCAAAACATTATTTAGAGGCACCAGGTTCAGTGGCGCGTCGCGCCAAAAATTCGCCGTTTTCAAGTTTCCGCTTCCCATATAAACGATACTTGGAATGTTGGGAAGATGAGTGGCGCTTAGCGCCGAAAATTGAGCGTTTACCAATTTCCGATTTACCAATTAAACCATATTTTCATGGCACCACCGACCAAGACTGATGCTGCGCACCCCTCTATAAAAAGTCGACTTATGCTGCGCACCCCTATATAAAACATAGATTGATACTGCGCACCCCTTTATAATCCATCGAGGGATGCTGCGCACCCCCCTATAATCAGTCGACTGATTCTGCGCACCCGTCTATAATCAGTCGACTGATGCTGCGCAACTCTATGCAAAACATCGATTGATACTGCGCACCACTTTATAATCCATCAACTGATGCTGCGCACCCCTCTATAAACAGTCGATTGATCCTGCACACCCCTTTATAAATCCATCGATGGATCCTGCGCACCCCTCTATAATCAGTCGACTGGTGTTGCGCACCCCTATACAAAACATCGATTGATACTGCGCACCCCTTTATAATCCATCAACTGATGCTGCGCACCCCTATATAAATCCATTGATGGATGCTGCGCACCCCTATATAAACAGTCGACTGATGCTGCACACCCCTCTATGAAACATCGATTGATACTGCGCACCCGTCTATAATCAGTCAACTGCTGCTGCGCACCCCTCTATAATCAGTCGACGGATGCTGCACCCCTCTATAATCAGTCGACTGATCCTGCGCACCCCTTTATAAATCTATCGACAGATGCTGCGCACCCCTCAATAAACAGTCAACTGATGCTGCGCACGCCTTTATAATCCATCGACTGATGCTGCGCACCCCTCTATAATCAGTCGACTGATGCTGCGCACCGTTATATAAAACATCGATTGATGTTGCGCATCCCTTTATAATTCATCAACTAATGCTGCGCACCCCTCTATAATCAGCCGACTGATGCTGCGCACCCCTATATAAAACATCGATTGATACTGCGCAACCCATTATGAGGATTAATGTATACTTTAAGTTGAGTGACCAGTTGACTCATATGAAAAAAATTTTGAACTGGTTTTTATTGCATTTTTGAACGTTTCACGACTATGAACTTTTCCAAAATTTTGCGCACCCCGCGGCTACCCTGCGGCTACCCGCGGCTACCCCACGCCCATGTATGGGGGTAGGCGACCTAAATTTTTGTCTAGGGGGGAGGGGTAGGCTACCCGCCGACCCTGAAAAGTGGGGGATAACCCCCCCCCCCCCCCCCCCCCCTGCGGCCCACCTCTGCTCACTACTAAACTGATACTCTCGAACACATAGATTATTCACTAACTGACTCGTTAATTCAGTAACTCACTCTTCACTTCAATAACTCACCAACTTAACTCATACTCTCACTAGCGCACAACTCAATGACTCAATGCAGGTTTGTCGTCATCTCTGGTATCGTCGATGGTGTCTGCACCAGCCTCTTATACATCCACAGCAGTTTATCAAAGTTAGCGGTCCAGTCAAGAGCATGGAAAGGCAAATGAAAAAAATGGGCTGATTTTTTATATGTTTAAATTTTTTAAGGAAGAAAATTTTTCCCCAAAACACACACCCACCCGACCAACACAATCCATCATAACCACGCACCCCACAATACCAAATGTACAACACTTACAGCAGTAGCAGTCAATAAGACTTCAATTGATATCACAGTTCATGATATATTACTTGGTTGTGCCTGAAAATGTCCATGATTTTTACAAAAAAAATTTATCCCCTTTTTTATGTCAAATCAAGAGTCATTTGATAACATCGATGTTAATATTTCCATTTGATATAACATCGATGTGACATGAGAGTGAGACCAAAAAATTGTCACCGGAATTAAACGAGTGAAATAAAAAAGAAAAAAATGTAACAACTAATTCAAAAAAATACTGTGGTCATTTCTTATTTTTAAAGTCGTTGTTTCTACTTAACAAATGGCGTCGTTTTCATTGCAGCCAGTATATGTCAAATAGAACAATGAGGCCAATTGTTTTTTTACTTCGTTTTGTTCTGTCTTTCGAACCTTCCCTACAGAACCAAAGAGGCACATTTCGGGTATCAGCCATCTAACGTTAGACACTGAACAGAAACTCACAGGTCCAAACAGCAATTATTCGTGACTTTTCCGCCAGTTAAGTCAGGGAAAAAATTATAGACCCTCATTGTATTTTTCTTGTTTTTTTTACATTTTCTACCCTGATTGCAGCTACTGCAACTGGTTGGCATGGAATCTGAAGCGGACGCTGAGAAGGTATTGTTGGCTATGAACTCGCAGGAATTGGAGAAACAGGCAAATGATAACGCGTTAGGTGCCGTTGCCAGTGGGGTTGGTGTTGTTGATGTTGATGATGTTTTTATCGTTTTTTTTTCTGGATTTCTTTAGTTATTGAAGTCATAAGGCAAACTAACACCATATCAGAATGGTGCATCCGTAGTGGCCAGAAAGTTGAATAAACTGACGGGGAATGGCAGAGACCCCAGAGCAACGCGTCAATATCTGTTCTCAAGTCAGCTTTCGAACTTCGGACCGCCGGTTCCGGTTTTCTGGGCCGGCGCCCTACACACTAGACTAGACAGGCGACTTCTTGATAGCACCTGTTGGCTGTTATCACTCAAACTCCGATAAATTCGCCAATTGTGATTTGAATTTGGTGATTTGAATCATTACTTTAATTTAAACGATTTTGATCCGTTTTACAATTAATGCAAATGCATATTATACGTTGAAAAACTGTTGTTATTCCTCTCCTTAAACCCTTTTAGGTAGGTTTTCGAAATGTCCCTTAGGACAATTTCCGTATATATCGCGTCGTTATTCTCTTCTCATGTTCAATTCATGTTTTTTACCTCTTTAATTCAGGTAATTTGTAATTCGTAATTTTTTTGTAAGACCGATTTTATGCGAGACAACACAATGAAATCTGAATCTGAATTTAGTGTTTTGATTGCAGGCTTATGCCCTTCCCTGGATCATGGTCGACGTGGAGGGCACCAAATTCGACTTCTTCGGTTGCCAGTCGATGCCGGTGATCGCTGATATTATCGGTTCGTTTTTCAACAATTGTAGTTAAACTACTTTAGATTTATTTGTTGTTGTATGTATTTATTATATATTGTATATACTCACTTTAATTTAATACAGATTGGTTTGATAAGCGAAGAATTGATAATATAATTTCAGTTTAACTGCTTTAGATTTATTTGTTGTATGTATTTTGTACTCAGTTTAATTTAATGAAGTTAGTTTGTTCAGTAGCGAAGAATTGATGATTATGTGGGTGGGGGCAATGTACATAGGTCCTAATGTTTCCAACGTGTTGTACCGTACGTATGAACTTACCGGAAACGGGTTGGCTACATCTTGGGTAACAGCAGCACTGCAGCAATATTTGAAACGATTACAGTAAATCCCAGTTTATCCCAGCAACACAACGATAAAAAATTTAAATTTTTATTTCATTAAATTTTATTCAGTTGTTATGCCATAATAGCAGAGTTGGATACCAAGTCACAAATAAAGGGAAATAACGGTCACCCATATTTACGTATGACAATCACTGATCTTCAACAACGTTCTTGAATTCGCTGTGTCTCAACCCGGGGCTCGAACCTGGACCATCGGCATGCGAAGCCGGCGTCTTGACCACTTGACAAGGGAAGCGACAAAATGCGTAACAACACAGCAACTCACTTGTAGATCAAATCAAAGTGTACGATTTTTTCGGCTCACCCTTTATATTCTTATTTCAGATGAAATTTACCGCGGCCCGTTGCGCGAGCTGTTCGATGATAACGAATACAAGATCCCATTATGATGATTTTCGGTGTAACGGGTTTTTCGTTGCGAAACATTGGAACTTCTGAATTAACCGAATGGTGATATTTTCAACGTGAAATACAATAACTTTGACAGACCGAGTAAATAAATAATAATAGTTCGCCATTCTATGTTACCTGTCGACACTGGCAGACGAGCTAATCCTTCAAAGGGGGAAAGGTGGTGATTGGAAATTTTTAGCCCACTTCACCTACACCTAAAGGAACACATCCTACTTTTTGAAAAGGCCAAAACGAGGGATTGTAATTTTATCACCACTTCTCGTTCGCTATTTTATCTGTCGATTATGGGTTCTCAATACTGTTTTATTTTATTTTATACTTATCATTTACACACTGCCAAGCCCAGGTGTATTGCCTCAATCGATTTTTGTATTAGTCATTTGCTAGACTTCCTCTGAAAATTGCTACAATATTTTCTGTATAGACGATTGTTTTCGATTTTGCTATTGCATCATTTTGTGATTGTTTGTTATGAAATATGTTTTTTTTTGAAAACCAATAATAAAGATTATATACGAATGATTATGGAATGTTTCATTTCGGATACAAAACTAGCCATGTGGTTTGAATCCACTGAGTTACCTATTTTGTCATTAGTTGTGATCTTCTGAACAACTTTTTAGAGATCCTTGCTTTCTCATTCAACACTATATTACAATTTTATTTGAAATTTGTTGAATTTTTTCTACTGATTATCATTCAACGCCAAAGACTGGATATGAAGGTTTCACACACTGGCGGACGAGCTAACTCTCCAAAGGGAGGGAAAATTCATTAAAGAGGGGGATTTGCAGTTATCAGGCCATTTTACCTACACCTTGGGAACAAATTCCAATAAAAAAAAAACGCCAAAGAGGGGGAATTCCGCTTTTCCCACCCCTACTCGTCGGCGAGTGGTTTTACATAAGTTAGTGTGTGTTTTCCACGTTTTTCAGTGCCAACTCCACATTTCTACCATCTGCTTTTGTCCTGGTCAACTTAACCATGGATCTGGGAAATGTCGATGTCTCCAACATGACGGCCTCTCAACGTGAAACGCTGATTGAGAGTGTCAAACAACAAGTGGCGGTGGCCAACGCACAGGAACTCATTCAGGTTCGTGAGGGTGCCTTCATAGTCAGTTGCAGAAATTTTGCAATTTTTTTCGAACTTTTCGTGGTTTTTAGCTCAAATATCGTAAATTTGCTTAAATTGTATATTTTAATGTTTGTTGCCGCAATGTTATTTTGACCTTTTTTCTTCATTGTTTTCATTTTCAGCGAGTATCAACCAAATGCATCACCAAGTGTATACAGAAGCCGGGTACGTCACTCGATAAATACGATAAGGTTACTCATCACGGATTTCATAAAAATTTCATCCAAGTATTTGTACGATTAAAATTTTCACTTGTCGAATTTTTTACCATTAACCCAGAGTGTCATTGAGTATTATTTCTATTAAAAACCCGATTTCGGTACATGGCGGACGAGCTAACCCTATAAAGGGAGGGGAATTTCGTTAAAGAGGAAGACATAGACAGTTTTCAATCGATTTTAACTACACCTTAAGGAACAAATTACGCTCTTTGAGAACGCCAAACAGGGGGAATTTCACGTTTCCTAGCCCTTCTCGTCCACTGATGTGTTGATGTTCTTGAAAGTGGGTCATTCGGTTAACAACAATATTCATATAGCCAAACTTAAAATGTGTTAAGTTTTCTGATTCTACGCTATAATTCCAGATCGAATTAATCGGCAGTCAGTCAAGTTGTTTAATTTATATTTATTTTTTAATTTTTTCAGCAATGCCTTTCCAATTGTATGGACCGATATATCGAATCGTATGGTCACGTGATGCAGGCCTATCAGCAACGCGTGCAGCAGGAGGGTGCCGGGGCCGGCGCCTCTTTTGGCGGTGGCTCATTTTCGTGATTCTAATAGTCTTTTATCATTTTCATGTTAGCAATTTCTCACTCTGAAATCAGTGAGAAGATTAAAATTTGTATGTTTTGAGGTTGGGGAAAGAGGAACGTTCGAGCGTTGATAGTTTTTATTAGTGTAGTATTGGCAATAAAACACCATTAGACTTTTCTTTTACAGTATGTATAAAAGAGATGAATTGTTCTACAATTTCCTTTAAGGCCCTTCCGAACGTTAATCCTTTAAAATTAGCGGAGATGTGAACGGTGTGACCATTGCTCATTTTGTGGTAGTCATGTTTAGTACTATACATGATTCCTGATTTTTCTTATGTTTTTTCATGTTTTCTCTGGTGCACGGTTATTTGTTGTGCATTAGAGAAACCCTTCTGAGAAATATACTGTTTTATAGTCGTTTTTTCTCCCATTTTAATGTCCAGAAATTCGGTCTGTACCCAGAGTTTCGCTTGATATTCGTAGTTTTTTTTAAAGAAATGACAGGTAAACATTGACACAAATGTGAAAAGAAAAAATTCGGCTATTTCTAGACGTCGTTATTTGCTAGTCGGTTTGCTACGTTGCGCTAGATTATTATATAGTTATATTCCATAACTTTGACTTTACTTGATTATTATGCAGATTTTTTTTTAGATATATTGTCGCAGAAATAAAAAATACGAGAAGACATACAATTAGGGGAGTATTATCTTATTGGATATGCCCTTCCCGTAAATCGGAACTGAGTCTAGTTTACCACTATGAATGCTTTGCTGATTTGTAAATCTATCATCTTCATTTTCTGTTGTTGCTTGTTTCTTATTTATATCAGTATCATTTTTTTATTACCTCCGCTCACAGTTTTATTGCAGTTTTATTCTAAAATATCTAACAACCAGGAAAGACCAAAAGTTCATCAACCCAAAAAACTTTCTTACCTTCTAATTTCTAATGCTAACTTTCCTCCTAATTCTAGAATCGAAAAATGCCGTCTCTGAAGCGCGAACCCAAATCAGAATCGTCCGAGGACCGATCGGTGAAAAGTCGACTGAAAGATCCGCCTGTCACCGCGAGTGGTACCATTAAACGACCGACACCCAGTTCTTCCACTGAATCTGGCAGTGGAACTGCCGTCAGATCAGTGAAGCAGAAACCATCGCGACCGACGATGGGCGTTAAGGTCAGATCAGTTGGGTTTTTTGATGCCATCAATTCATGTGAAATTGTGAAATCATTTTGTTTTTGATAATTTTATGTGAGTTCCAATTATGCGAGTTCATTTTATGCAAAATTATGTTGTCAGATCAAATTTTGTGAGTTAATTTCATGTGAGATAAAATGAAGCAAGGTCCCTCTATGTTATATAAAATTATGCGACTTTATGTTATGTAAGTAAAAATTATACGAGTTTCTTTTTTGTAAGATAAAGTTAAACGAGTTCATTTTGTGTAAGATAATTTTTTGCGAGTTCGTCTTTTGTAAGAATAATTTATATGAGATCAAACTACAATAAAATATGAGTTAATTTTATACGATCTTGAGTGGTTCTGGATGATATGTATCAAGTCTAAGATATGAAGGTTGTTGGCTGAACCTGCTGAATCTGCCATTTTTTTGTAATTGTAAGTCCGTGTTCCGGTGAAAAAGTTCTAGAATACACATGTTAGCTAAAAGAATCGTTGATGTTAGGTGAACCAGATTCATTCCTTATTTTCCACTGATTTTTTGCAGGAATTCTACGCGTGTCTAGAGAAAACCGATGAAGAAGGTGCCAAGTCGATGGCGGAGATGCAGTTGGACTACGACAAGTTATGTGGTCAGTTGCTTCAGTTGATGTCGCAGGTCAAGGACAGCAACGGCGCACAAGTGGTTCGTTATTCGTTTTTCTATTAATCTTTTACCTGTATTTCCTATATAACTTTTCTAAATGATGATTGCAAAAACGCCTTTCAATCTTTCTTGAAAGATAGCAAAAAATCCTGGTTTAATTTGTCAAAATCTGTGCAATATACCACTTGTACGTGCAGACCAAGGCATCTAAGGAAATGACTGGTTAACTGAATGATTGATTCGTTGACTGATAGACAGCGATTGACTGACTGACTGATAGACTCACTGAGTGACTGATCGACGGACTGTTGCCTAACGCACTGTACAATTTGTACGTGCAGACCTAGGCATATAAGGAAATGACTGGTTAACTGACTGATTGATTCGTTGACTGATAGACAAAAAAAATCGTGATCCATTTTGCCGTTGGGTAACTTTTCAAAGACTATAAATGAATGATGTTAGATAAAATAGCGTGTCTGGTAACATAAAATAAAGTATTGTTGCCCAATACTCCCCTAGTTCTACCCCGCGGCTCTTCGGTCTCAACCAGCCGTAATATACTGTATGTAGTTCGGAACTGAGGTGATAACATAATCTTTTCTTTCGGTATAATTTTTAGATGGTGAAAAATAAGTCAATAATGACATTCTCTTTGCTTCAGGCAGACCCGGCCAAATGGCTGCAGAGAGCGCGGGATCTACTGATGCATCTGCGACGGACTAATAGAGAGACACACTTCTCCAATCATCGTCTCAATGAGAAACTTATCGAGGTTTGAGTTTTTTTCCATTATTTCCCGGTTCATCAGAACTAACAATTTAGAAATAGAAAATAACAACCTGCAAATAGCAAACAACAAATTGCATACCTGGTTTCATTATCCCATTCATTCAATACATCCCTCCCTGTCATATATACTTGATGTGATTACATTACATATAATGTGTAGACCACGAATAAACAAATTCAAAATTCAACAAGAGCATGGAAGGATTTTCATGAATTTCATGTTTTAGGAGGTGAATAAAGTTACTAAAATTTTGCTTTGTGACATCTGTTAGCGGCTGCGATGATTGATTAAGCTATGTTCTTTTGGAAACCAGTCATTTTACAACGATCAGTGTGTGTAGTCTGTGGTAGCTCTTCGCTTCAGTGGAAAATAATATACATTTATTCACCACCTCCGTCTCCTTTTGTGTACTTGAATTGCCTTTATTACCGTTTCAGGAGCGAGCTCGCGTTGACAGCAAGTATCTGCAGTTGCAGAATATCATCCACGAAATTCAGCACATTCAAAAGGAAGTGCAACGTTGTCTGCAATTCAGGTTGGTGTGAAATTTTTTCGTTCTTGCAAAACACATGCGCCTTTTTACTTTGATTCCTTTTCGGTTTTTTTCTAGTATTGTATAGGTCTGAAACCCTTTTGGTTTCGCGCATCGTGGGGTTCGGTGTCCGCATAAATTATATATTGCTCTTGAAACGTAAATGCTGATTACAAGTTGACTGGCTGTCGGTCTATCCGATTTAAAGTGGCTTATTGGTGAAAATTAAGTTCTTCTAGTCTGATTGATTTGGCATTATTATGTAAGTTTTTAACTGTTATGTTGCTATCTCTGTTATAAAATTAATGAATTTACTTTCAGGTCAGCCGACGAGGACTTCGACCTGGTGAGTGTGGACGACTTCTATCGGGATGCACCACCGGAGATCGCCAAACCCGACCTGACCAAAGTTGACGAGCACGAACTGCGACTGGCTCGACTTAATTGGGAACTGCAGCAGCGGAAAAGGTTACCGATTTCATCAAACAGTCCTAAATTTAATGATAAATTTCTTTGTCTATGTCTGGCTTATTACTTTCTCTCGTCAGGTCAACCGGTTCTGACGATAATCGCGGCGAGAATTTTATAATCACACAAATGCAAATCAAGTAGGAACCACATGAATAGGAGTAGGTTAGCAAAAATCATGGTGAACCTAGAGTTATGATTTTCGAGAGATCGTTTTGTCAGGTAATTTTTTTTAATCAGGGAAGATTCTACTGGAAATTATTCTTTTTTCAAATGCTTTTTGGTCCTTCACGGTTGTTCTTCTAGTCTGATGCAGCAACTCGGTGGCCGTGAGTCGCAGATCGCCGACCTGTGCTCGGACATCAAGGAACGCACCGATCTTATTGCCAACTTCAAGCCACAAGTCGACCGAGTACTAGAGGTTAGATTGTTGGATTATTGTTATTGTTATTATTGTGTTTGTTGTTGTTGTTGTTTTGTTGTTGTTGTTGTTGTTGTTGTTGTGTTGTTGTTGTTGTTGTTTTGTTGTTGTTGTTGTTATCATTGTGTTTGTTGTTGTTATTATTATTGTGTTTGTTGTTGTTGTTGTTATTATTGTGTTTGTTGTTGTTGTTGTTTTGTTGTTGTTGTTGTTGTCGTTGTTCTTGTTCTTGTCGTCATCAGCGTTGTTGTTGTTGGCTGTTGTTGTTGTTCTTGTGCTTGTTATTTTCGTCATCGGCGTTGTTGTTGTTGTTGTTGTTTTTGATTGTTGCTGTTGTTGTTGTTGTTATTCTTGTGTTTGTTATTTGTGTTATGTTATTGTTGTTGTTCTTCTTGTTCGTGTCGTCATCGGCGTTGTTGCGGTTGATGTTGTTGTTTAATTTATCGTAAACATATTTCAGTCAACCAAGCCGCTGCAAGAATCACTGAACGTCAAGTACGAGCTGGCAGACAGACACGATCAGTTGGCTCGACTGTTGCCTAACGCACTGTACCACTTGTATGTGCAGACCAAGGCATATAAGGAGATGACCGGTTAACTGAATGATTGATTCGTTGACTGATATACAGCCAATGACTGACTGACTGATAGACTCACTGACTGACTGATCGACGGACTGATAGACAGTTCGTCACCAGAATAGCTGAAAAAATTCAGCTTCCTGGTGGGACTCGAACCCACGACCTTCAGCTCTAGCTGCTGTTGCCTAACGCACTGTACCACTTGTGCGTGCAGACCATGCATATAAGGAAATGACTGGTTAACTGACTGATTGGTTCGTTGACTGATAAACAGCGAATGACTGACTGATCGACGGACTGTTGCCTAACGCAATGTACAATTTGTACCTGCAGACCAAGGGATATAAGGAAATGACTGGTTAACTGACTGATTGATTCGTTGACTGATAGACAGCGAATGACTGAATGATAACTCACTGACTGACTGATCGACGGACTGTTGCCTAACGCACTGTACCACTTGTGCGTGCAAACCAAGGCAAATTAGGAAATGACTGGTTAACTGACTGATTGATTCGTTGACTGATAGCAGCGAATGACTGACTGTCTGACTGATTGACGGACTGTTGCCTAATACATTGTACCACTTGTATGTGCAGTGCAGACCAAGGCAAACTAATAGATTACTGGTTAACTGACTGACTGACTGTACTGATACACAGTGACTGAATGACTGACTGATTTGCTTGATTGCGTTACTGATTTTGTGGTTCTATGACTATTTGACTATTGTTTGTCGATTACTAACGTTATCATTTATATTGACCGACCGATTGACAGAAAAACGCATCATATCTGAAAAAAAACAGCTAGCAAATTTTGTTTATCCATGTGTATCATTGTTCTTTTGTTCTCGATTCTACGCTGAAACTGACCATCATTGGCGATGCGGAGGCAGCTCGATCGCTGGTGTACCGTGATGCCACCCGGGATAATGATTCGTCAGGTCGGTGGTTGTAGATTTGTCACTTTCATTCCAACAGCTATAAAATCTCTATATATTTAATATGGGGAATGTATTGTTTCGGTTTTTAATACGTTGAGTGAGTGAAGCTGGTTGGCTAAATTTCAATCTGACTAAGTTTTAAGTTTGGAGATGGCGAAGTTTCAGGATAATCTGTGATTTTGGATCTGAATCAGATCGTAATCCATGGCCTTCACATTTGGTGCTTCCGTGATTTTGATAAATAAACATAAAAAAACAAAATTAAACCTACAAAATATGGTCTTGTAAATTTAAACTTGGTTGCAGATGACTCGGGTACTGAAGATAATCCGTCTGATTCACATAACGCTGGCGCACATTCGTCTACTATTGGTTGGTTATCGTTTGATGTTCTCGTTGGCTGTCGTTGAAAAGTTCTAGTTCTAGTTTATGTCAGTATGTCATGGTGATGACATCTTCTAATTTGTATATAATAATATGATAATACACATCTGGGTCTGATATTTAACGATATTTTTATGATTTTACGTTATCATGAAATGTTTTTATTAAATAAGTGGCAACACTTCTTACGCACACGTAACTTAAACTAACACGTTAGAGTAATTCCGAATTACTCTTGATGGCCCGAAACATTTACAGATTTTTTAATTTTATTATAAAAAATAACAATGCTAGTATAAAGTAATACATTTAGCTGCCCATCCACCCAGTGCCCGATCATCGGCCGTCGATACAGCACAGATGCCGCCACCGTTGCCCGTCCGACAGCCGGGTAATCGAAGTCGCAGTCGCACGCCCGTCACCGGCAAGGAGGATAAACGGTTGGTTCGATCACTGACTCTTTTAACCGAACGATACGAAATGAAGTCTCTCATCATGATTCATGAACGCTTGTTTTTCGTCTGTGAGGGACTGACTTGAGAGTTACCTTCATATTTATCAACGGATATCAGGGCAGGGCTACGCTACAAATTCTGATCTAGTTTTCTTCTGAGATATTAGACGCTCAACCAAAATACATGGCAAAAAGTCTATTTAGAACTCGGTAAAGTATCTTGTTATACGTCTGACAGACTTCTATTAGAATCCTGATTTGTAAAACTATCGGCACACAAGATTCAAATTTTTTCGAATTTTGGATTATGAAAACGAACACGGATAAACAAAGGTGAATTACATTGATAAAATATGTGCATCACGTGTTATAACTGTTGCAAAACCAATATCATGGCAATTAATAATTATTATGATGAATAATAACATACTTTCTCAATTAATTTTTAATTAAACCCAAAAACCATTTTTATTCAACAAATCCAAAATTAAAATTTTGGAATTTTGGTTTTTTAGTTTTTCAATTGAAAACACTTTTTTTTTATTTTATGAATTATTCCGTCATAATCCAAAATTGGAAAAAATTTGATTCTTGTGATCCGATAGTTTTACAGACCAGATTTTCTGATAAAAGTCTGTCAGACGTATATAAAAAAGCCGGATGTCCCCATTACGCTCTTGAAAAGTAACATGAACCTCTGAATCGGCAGTAAATACAGAATAATTCGATTATTGAACGATTTACTCCGAAGAAACTCCTAGTCGATCCTTCATGATTAGGATTGTGTTTTCAGTGGTCATCGGTCATCATCACGTTCTCATGGCAAGTCATCGTCGTCCAGCAAAGTTAACGGTGCCACAAAACCCACCTCAGATGTGAGTCTCGAACCCATTGATGCCGATACACTAAACATAATTGGGGAACACCCGCTGACCGTTAAGATTTCGATGGATATTAGTGGTTGGTGAAAACGTTGAGATTTTTTTTTATTTAATGCATAAGTGAGAATCATGAACTCCTAAATATTAAGCTAAAAGTACTGAGCTAGCACGTATTAGGAGCGTTTGGTATGTTCCGTTGTGACATCGATGACGTCAAATGACGTTCCGTTTTGTCGCTTCCCTCGTCAAGTGGTTAAGGCGTCGGCTTCACTCGCCGACGTTTCTGGTTCGAGCCCCGGGTTGAGACACAGCGCATTCAAGAACGTTGTTGATGATCAGTGATTGTCATTGTAAATCGGATGACCGTTATTTCACTATTGTGACTTGGTATCCTACTTTGCTATTATGGCATTACAACTGAATTTAATGACGTATCGTTGAAGCATACGTCGTTGAAATACTTTCTATATCAAACACACGGTGTAATCACAAAATAATTAGCAATGCAGAGAGTTTGTTTATAATTTATTTCATGCCATGAAAGTGTAGTTGCAGATCTCAACGGGTGTATCGTGCTCACCTTCACATATCTGATGGAACTGAGCACCGTAACCGTCCGAGCTCAGCTGTTCGAACACGACGTGGAGCTCAAGTCCAGTGGGTAGGTTCAGAACAAAAATTGTTTTTGTCACTGGCACATTTTTGTCTATTTTATTTAATTATTTATATATTTATATTATTATTGGTTTGCATTTTTCTTTCCGATTTTACCAACCGATCCCTCGTCCGATTTGTTCTGATAAAAGTCTTCTAATTGGCTGTGGTTCTGCTTCTGTGTGATTTTTCGGTCTGATTCATTGATTCAGTCTGATTTTTCGATTTTTTTGCAAATCTGTTGTTATTTATGCTTACTTATTGTAATTATTCATTCATACTTGATTGACTCTGATTGATCATTGATTGAATACTCTTGATTATCTTTGATCCTCAAGGATTGATTAACCTACAGATGTGCCCTCTCACCGACCGAGCTCCTGTCCGGTCTAACCATCGACCACGATGTATATGATTCGGGTCTGCAATGTCATTACGCCGTCGGTCAGCAAAAACTCGATCATAACAAGTTGGTACAGATTTCAGATTTCCTTTCGGTCTTACAAATTACAAAATACATTGAATTAACGGTAAAGAACTGGAATATGTGTGATACAATTACTGAAATTGAAAATACTGTTACTGAAACTAAAAATACTGTTAATCAACAACAAACGGATTAAAGTTTCCTTTGTACGGGAATTTTACTCTGCCTAAATTTCATCATCGACAATTGTAGTCTGATTATGTAGAACTTGTCTACGACTGAAGTTGAGAATTTTGGGAAACAGCGCGTAAGATGTATCCGAACTCAATGTCATTATCTATTCTTTGTTCCTACCGATGATTTTTTTTAAATAACTTCAGTATCGAATTCACATCGCTGATCGGCGTACTCGGCTGTGCGTACGGTTGGGCGCAGAAGTTGTGCGGTCAACGGTACAACGAACCGACTCGGCTCACGTCATCGTCGTCGGAAGCAACCTCGGATCGTGAGAAATCGTGCGACTTTTTGCGGGTTCGAATGAGAGTTTTTATGTATATTTTTTACTTGAGTGATTTTGTCGGTGAGTTTTTTGTCGATAGATCTGTTATCAGTTTTACCGAATCGATTAAAATCTATTCGATCATACCATTGACGATTTGCAATGGAACAGTTACGATAGTTATGAGTCACTGCCAAACATCCGAAGGGAGGAGAATTTCGTCAAACAGGGGGAATCAGCAGTTTTGAGGTCATTTTACCTACACCTCAAGGGACAAATTCCACGTTTTGAAAACTCCAAAGAGGGGGGAATTCCACTTTTCCCACCTTTTCTCGTTGGCCAGTAGTTCTGATGAAAGATACTACTTCAGAAATGCCTGTCCGCTGTGGTGTCGAGAGTGAAGGCACGTCTGCCGCTGGACCGAGTGCTCAAATCCTTCGGTTGGTTTTTATTTGTTATTTACAATATGCTTGGAACATTTTCCGATCATCGTTAGGGGAAGTACGTATTTGACGAAAGGTGGCCAAAACCATGTAAGGCACATTGTTCCCATGTTTTCCCAAGTCCCCATGTCCTGGTGGAAGATAGTTTTCGGAAAGTTGATAGTGCGCGAGTTTTCGCATCACTCGAATCAGGTTTTCTCCGTAAGTTGTGTGAGTAACGATTTGTTATTGTCTCTCCTGATATGATAGTTATATAAATAAGAAAGTATATAATTATCACATATAGTTTATGTTACCGTAATATTTTAAGCAGGGGTGGGCCGGGTTTTTTGGCGTTTTGCAGGGGGTGGGGGGGGGGGGGGGGGTAGCCGACAGAAAATCCCATTTTACCCGACCTGTCCGAAAAGTGGGGGGGGGGGGGTAAGGTCGGGTGGGGGGGGTAGAATTTTTTTTTCGCTAAAATCGCTTGTTTTTGCTTTCTATTATAAGGTATAAACATCACATAAACCGGTTTTTTCAGGTTTTAACTAAGAAAATTGACCCAGAAAACGTGTTTCTTTGAAAAAAATTCTCACAGCCAGAAAATTTTGAAAAATGAGCCTCAAAATCGAGGTTTTGAGGCCGATTTTCTCAAAAATTTCGAGTAGGGGGGGGAGGGGTAGGCGACCTAAATGTTTGCCTAGGGGGGAGGGGTAGGCTACCCGCCGACCCTGAAAAATGGGGGGGGGGGGTAAACCCCCCCCCCCTGCGGCCCACCTCTGATTTTAAGTATCATAAATGCAGGAAGAGTTATTGTGTTGATGTTTCAGCCTCCAGTCGTCTACCCGTATTAAATGCCAATGCGTGTGTGGCACTCGGATTATCCTCGGCCGAAGAAACACAGGATTATCTGCCCAAATGGACGGGTTGGAAACGAGTGCCCGTTGATGAGCTCAAGGTTGGCAGACTCAATGTCTGGTGTTGTTGTTATTGTTGTTGTTGTTGTTGTTGTTGATGTTGCGGGCTGGATCCGACCAGAGCAGGGTCGGGTCGATGCCATTGCAGGTTAAGGCGTGAAGGGCTGTCTCGGGTTCGTTGTTGCATTTGCGACACCTGTCGTTTGTGCTGATGCCGATGCGATATTGGTATGCTGCCAGTGTGCTTCTGTAGCTTGAGCGTAGTTGAGCTAGTCGCACTCGCGCGGATCTCGTCAGACCACGCTCCAACTTATCGACATAGTCAGGCGGCTTGGGTGGGGGCCGGTTGAGGAGTTTGTTGTCCCCATAGTTGTTGATCGCCTGCTCTACATGTTTTTGGTGCAGGATTTTGACGATGGTTTTAGGATCTTCATGATGATGCTGCTGTTGTTGTTGTTGTTGATGATTATGCTGATGATGATACGTATCATATACGTATGTAGTTGTGTCTGCTGTTGTTGTTGAGTTGTTGACTATTACTGTCGGTGTCCATGCAAATGTTGTTGGTTAGATATCGATCCTCGTATATTTTTTATAACAATATAATTATTATTTTTGTTATTATTTACTTCGACACTGTTTTACCTAAAACAGACTTCACTTGTTAAGGCACTCGACACCGCCGCCGAACTGGTGCGATCGACGGCTGCATCCGCCTGGTACTTTGTGGCCACGTTCTCTACAACGATTGGTTGGTTTTCGCTGTTGTTGTTGTTGTTGTTGTTGTTGTTGATGATGTTGTTGTTGTTAATTTTTGTTGTTGTTGTTGTTGTTGTTGTTGATGATGTATTAGTTGTTGTTGTTGTTATTGTTGCTGTTGTTAGTTGTTGTTATTAGTTAGTTTTTATGTACTTAGTTAGTTTAGTTTATTTCAATCCAAAATGGACGGATGTGCTCAATTGAACACAATATTGTTGTTGATGTTGTTTTATTTGTTGTTTTGTGTTTGTTTATGATGGTATTGATGATGTTGTTGTTTCCATTGTTCTTAATGTTGTTGATAATTTTATGTTGCAGGTCAACTCAACTGCTACGTGGTACTGCCTCACAACTACCCTCGCCAGCCGAGTCTGTGCGCCCTGCAGCTGCTTAACCCCGAGAATGATCTTCAGGCAGATTCGTCCAACAATGATTCGTTGAAAGTCAGTTTTTTTTCGGAAACCCTGGTCGACTGAGGAGTTTATAAAAAAATATATGGTTTCATCAGCTCAAGCAAGGAATTGTGTACACTTCAGGTTTATCAGCTGAGCAAAACATTTTATTGAATCGTGCAAAAATATTGAGTTCTTAGCTGAGTGTTAATAAATTTTGCATGATATGTCGCAGGTGTCATTTGGAAATTTTCCGCCAAATTTGCCACAAGTAACTTTATTTCATAATTTCGATAGAAGAACGTACTAAAATTTCCGTACCTCCACGTGAATCATTATTTTCAGTTAAAATTTTTTCTTGTTATAATTTAGACCCTCGAGACCAAGCTCAACTCAGATTTGGGTGCGCAGTTCATTAAGGACGTTCAAATGCTGGCCGTACAATTGTGTGCCGTGATGCAGTCGTTGTGTGGTATTATCGTGATTGAGGATGCACCCATGGATGCCGACGATGGGTTAGTGGTTAGCGTGTCAGACTCGTAGTCGTGGGGTCTTGGGTTCGAAACCTACGTGTGGTGTTACTTTATTATGAATGGGTTGTCGGTCTGTTTTGCTGATTAGCTAAAAACAGTTGTGTGGTGTGGGAACAGCGAAATTCTGATCTGATTATTCGGTCAGTTGCTTATTATAGAAAGTTATTTGCAGCAACACCGGTTAACGATGGGAAGTCTGACCAGTGAGAGACGACAATTTGATGTGATGTGATTACTGTTATTTTGTATTTAAAATTGATTACCATCATCGCTGATTCTCTTCATTTTCTTCAATGAAATGACGAAGAAAACGCACATAAAGATTGCTGGTTACACTACACTGCCAGCCTCGAAGCTGGTAATACAGAATTGAAAACTCGAAAAGCGAAATGATAATACAAATTACATGCATAAAGTTTCTTGTCTGTTATTGATTCCCATGCTCTTATTTTAAGAAATTCGTGATTGTTGGTAATGTGTTTTACTTGGTTTTTGTGGCTTTTTTCTTCTAAATTTGAAAATCGGCATGTCTTATTTCTATTGTGAGTTTCTATTGCATGTCAATGTAATATCTTGTGGTTGTACAATACAAATTCAACGAGATAACAACCGGTATGGGACCGGTTTTTCGATAAAGTAATTTAACGTTTTAATAAAATAAAATTTTCTCGATTGAAATAAAATAAATCGGAATAATGAAAATTTCATTTCGCGCGATATAAAATAAATCTTGAATAATCAAATTTCACACGATTACAAAGAAGCAAGACGGTGTTTTTGATATCAATAAGTCTTGGATACAAATAGATATCACCTCTGAAGTTATAAATATGGCTAGATAGAAAACATAACCTGAAAAGTACACTTGTATAAAGTTCACTCACATGTTCATCATACACTGAAACCAGCACAATTACTGCGTTACAGTTGTTATAAAAACATACACTTCTCACGCTTTTTACTCAACATCTTTTTCGTTCCCACACCCAAGAATAAAATTTATTTATAAAAATCTGTAAGAAAATACACGTTTATTTATGAAGGCCAATCAAAAATCGTTAAATATCCTTCCACTTTTGAGTGAGCTTCATGAGCACAGCCAGATTGTTAATCCCGAGGAAGGACTTGGCGTTCTCGAAGAAGATACCCGGCGTCTGTCGATGCATGTCACGCAGACCAGACATTGCCTAAAGAGTGGCTTGACTGACTGGCTGACTGACGGATGACTGACTGACAGAGGATTGCCTGACCGAATTAATGAGTGAATTACTGACTAACATACTTACTGACTGACTGACTGACTGACTGACAGACTAACTGACTGACTAACAGACTGACTGACTGACTGACAGGCTAACTGACTTACTGCCTTATACTGATTGACTTATACTGACTGATTGACTGACTGACTGACTGACGAACCGAGACCTGAACTGCTTGGAAGACCTCTGATCTGTTCAGTCAAGCAAGTGAGAATGTGACTACTGACTGCATTCGACTAACCGCGCCATCAAAACCTTCGAAGTTCTTGGCCACCGACTGCAGGTCATTCTTGATCAACCACTCCTGGACTTTTTCGGTTGACCAGTTAGGCAGGTCGGATTTGGGTTTCGGTGCGGACAGCGGTGCTTGGTTGGCGGTGACGGCTGTGAGGGGGTAAGTGAGTGAGTGAGGGAGTGAGTGAGGGAGTGAGTGAGTGAGTGAGTGAGTGTGTTAAAGGTTTGATCCCAGTCATGTACACACGTTCACTACTCATCACTCAAATACATTCCAAAAACCTCCGTCACTTACTATGTACTCACTGTTGCTCTCGCCCACTGACTCACGCACTCACTCACTCACTCACTCACTCGCTCACTCGCTCACTCACTCACTTACTCACTCGCTCACTCGCTCACTCACT
>OZ038445.1:3815902-3850511 GCA_964036265.1 Daptonema setosum
AAGATTCAACGGGTTTAGGTTTACGACACTGGTTCAAGGGTTGCCTGAGTGACTGACTGAATGACTAACTGGTTGAGCGGGAGCGGATGAACTAGTGACTGACTGACTGACTGTTTGACTGATTGAATGACTGACTGTTAATTCGACAGACCTCACTTTCCGTGACTGTTCAGCAAATATGAGTGGTGATTTGGAGCGGGCTTTTTCGTTGGTGACCACTTTGATTTCTGAAAAACACCACGTAAGGTTATAGATCGATTGATTAAAAAAATTACCTAGGATAGAGAGAGTGACTGATATAGACCTCATAAATGATTATAAGAAACGGTTTAAAACTGCGAGAACCCATGGTATGGCCAGAACCAGATTATTAAGTCCAGAACCGGATTTTCAAGCAATGAATTTTCTGTGCCACGTTTTGGGTTTTCTTATAAACAGTTACGAGGCCTATATAAGTATCTGACGGATGAGCTAATGTTCCAAAGGAAGGGGAATTTCATCAAAGTAAGGGAAATTGGCAGTTTTCAGATTATTTTACCTACAACCTTAAGGAAGAAAATCTACGTTTTGAAACTGCCAAAAAGATGGGGAATTCCACTTTTCCCTCCCCTTCTCGTCCACTGGTGGTAACTGATATCTGACGGACAAACTTAATCGCTGACTGATTGACTGAATGATGACCGTTACTTTACTGTGTTTATTCTTATCGTTGGTATACAACTTTGCTATTATGGCATAAAATATGCTGAATAAACTATAATTTTGATCTTTTTTATATTTCTTTATTTACTATAGTCGGTGATGATAAACCTTTTCAAAATTTGTAAATGATTTTATGTACCATGTACATAGCGAAATGGTACTTTAGCTCTGTTCCGTCGTATAATTTTTTTTTCCGAGAATCGGTTTACAGTTTTTTGGGCTTTTCCGCCTAAAGTTCTTTCGTAAACCTTTATGCTGCATATTTCTAAGCACAACAAGAAAGGCATTTTGTGCGGTTATAAATTATTCTATGACACATTTGGAAAGGTTTATCATAGCCGACTATAACTAACCGGCCATATTAGTCATTCGCGGCACTCTGGCCCGTTGCGCCGATCGGGTTCGGATGATCGAACCCGACTTGTCAACGTTGGATATACTTGACGAATTACCCATTTTGAAAGTATTTTTACCTGTAAACAAATTGTTTTTATCGGGTTTCTTAGCTTTCACGGAAATTCGTTACGCTTCGAAAAATAGGTTGGAAATCTTTAATCAGCATATTCAAGTGGTTGAGTGACCGCATATGAGTTCGGAGCCAGGGTAAGTCACCAAAATAATCTTATGGCAAAATTGTTACCTACTGTCTGATGGTCGTTGAAGAATGTGCCTTGAACATCCGATGGGGGTGACTTGGAATCTGATTCTAAAATAATACTATGGCAAGCACCATTTGTGAGTGGGACTTGGCGAAGTCTTAATCCGAGTGAGACAACTCAAGCATAAAAATCTTTGGAGAAAGTGTCGATTTTGCTGTTTTGCGGCAATACATACTCTGTAAGTATCATCTTTATGCACAATATAAATCTTTAATCTGATACACGATACCTTTGTCAAATATGAATCTACTCCTGTTTCTGTATATAAATCCTAGGCTTGATCCTAATGAAATTGACTGAAGAAGAAATGATATAAAGCTTGATTATTGTTTCTGCAAACAAAAATACTGCCCAAAACGTCTGATAAAGAAACATTAGACAATCAGTGTTAACAGGCACATCAATCATCATCACCCCATGCTACACTGTGTTAAACTACGGTGTCAACAGGGTTGAGTTGAGGCTACTGACGACGTTCAAGTTCAGACGTTTTGGGCAATATTTTTCCTGGCAGAAACAACTACCGTGTTTACTGATTTAAGTTCGAAATGAATCTGTTAAAACACAAGGTAATTAATATAAACATTATGTAAACGAACTCACAATAATGAAACTTCGGGGAGCAGAAATGAAACTTCGCTTTTCACATAAAAACTGCAACTCTTACTGGATGTAGAAAAAAATGAAAGTCTTGATATGTAGTTTGTATAAAAAAATTCTCACAATAATGCAGCCAGAACCACCGATCCCATAAACAATACCGCTGGTACAAAGTCAGTACCACCAAATTAAACTCCCATCCCCAATGGCAGGTACATGTGCATGTGCATGATACCGTCCAATACCATCATGGTGCCAGATGAAAATCAATATGGTTGCCAGTAAGTACCCCCTATATGCATGTCGTTTGAGTAATTCAAGTATGTCGATTAATCTGTTTTTTTTTCTGTAATTTAATACAATACTATAATAATTTTTCAATTTTACATTTCTCAAGAAGAAAATAAAACTGATGAGACCGTTATTTTCTGGGTATGGTAATAATAAGTTTACATGTTTATGATACCATGTGCCACGGCACACAAAAATCAATATGGTTGCCATGATTAAAGAGAGATGTGAATAATGTGTGGCTGCACTGGCGAACGAGCCAATCCTATAAGGGAGGGAATTATCTCAAAGAAGCGGGGATCGGCAGTTTTCACGCGAATTTATCTACACCTTAGATAGCAATTTCGGCTTTTCGAAAAGGCCAAAGAAGGGTGAATTCCACTTTTCCCACCTCTTCTCGTCTGCTAGTGGTGTGGCGAACGAGCCAATCATCCAAAGGGAGGGAATTACCTCAAAGAAGGGCAAACTGAAATTACTAAACCATTATTATTGAAATTATTTGTTTGGAATTGCACGTCTGCGTTACTCAAAGGCGAACGAGCCAAACCGTTAAATGGAGAGGATATTCGTCAGAAAAGGGGAATCGACAGTTTTCAGGCCATTTTACCTACACCTGAGGGAGCAATTCCTGATCTTTGAAAATACCAAAGAGGGGGATTCCACTCTTCCCACCCCTTATTGTCCGCAGTGAGTGACTGTCTCGTGTGTCGGTCGATTAATTTCACGTAAGTCAATGAAGTTTCCTAAAATAGTGAAATAATTGTGTGGTAGAGAAGTTTTTTACTGAGCGTTACTTGATGGGTTGACTTACTAATCAATGCACCATCAGGCTTTTGTAAAACAGATGCAAATCCTTTGTTATTGGTGTTGTGGTTGTTATGGTGGTCGTTGTTGTTGTTGTCGTTGTTTTGGTCGTCGCTGTGTTCTTTGTTTTTGTGGTCATTGTTGTTGTTGCTGTGGTCGTTGTTGTTGTCGTTGTTGTCATTGTGATCGTTGCTGTGTTCGTTGTTGTTGTGTTCTTTGTTGTTGTGGTCGTCGGTGTTGTGGTTGTTGTTTTTGTGGTTGTTAATGTTGCGGTTGTTGTTGTGGCCGTTGTTGTTGTCGTTGTTGATGTTGTTGTGGCCATTGTTGTTGTGGCCGTTGTTGTTGTTGTTGTGGCCGTTGTTGTTGTTGTGGCCGTTGATGAGGCCGTTGTTGTTGTTGTGGCCGTTGTCATTGTTGTTGTGGCGGTGATGGTTGCTATTGCAATAGTTCACGCTGTTTTTATAATGTTGTCGTTGTTGGTGCTGAGGTTGTTGTGATAGTTTTTTCACTGTGGCTGTTGTGATTATCTGTATGATTGTGGTTTGTTTGAAGAACATGTTCCTCAACCTTCAATCGGGTTAATAAATAAACTACTGAAATTCCTTATCACGAATGACACTGACGTTTTACAAGCACAATGAAATGTTACCGCCTACCGGAATTATTATTTCTGTTCAAGTGAGTCAGTACATCCATTACACACGACTAGTCGGTCACAGAATATTGTTCCCATGGAAATGGTGTTGTAGGTTTTTGAGACGGTGCGAAAAGCAGTTCAGTCGATGATCGAGTGACAACATCACCGAATCCACAGAAGGATCTTAGAAGTTTATTTCATTACATTAGATCAGTACGATAATAGCAGCAAATTCATAACCACTCCAAACCACTGGCGGACGAGCGAAACATAGAAAAGGAGGGGAATTTTACCAAAGAGAGGGGAATCGGCAGTTTTTGAACCATTTTACTTAAACCTTAGGGAACAAACTCTACTTTCTGAAATAACCAAAGAGGGGGGAATTGCACTTTTTTGTTCTTCCCTCGTCAGCTAGTGTTCCAAACACAAATAACGGTTGAATTACAAACGATGATTGCATGAGCTGTTTATCACAAATATTATTATCACGCTCAGTACACTTAGACGGGCAGAAATCGAGTTGATTATTCTATAATCATGAAAAAATTACAAAACCTGACACACAAATGTTTTACATAAATACGGTTTGCTCACTTCGAATAACGTACAAGATCTGAATTTTTTTTGCAAACATACTTCAGAAGCGCAGTTGACAGTAGGGGACACCCCAAATAGGACTCAAATTTTTGTTAAATTAAAAATTAAGCAATTCATACAACCGACCAATATTTCTTGCAAGTATTATTGTCAATATTAAATGATTTCGCACTCAAAAATTTTAGGGATAAAACAAAAGTTGTGAAAAGAGCCTTTTAATCACTGTGAACGTTTTATTAGAAATCTATGTACATAACGCATCATTTATAATCAATACTAACACAGCCAAATGTAAACTCCTCTGATATAATAGCTTAGTTGTCGTGATATCATTATCGAAGTCTTCCGTAGCCTGCCAATATGACTTCAGCAAGAAAAACTCCTATCAAAAAAATTATCAGAACTGATAAAAAAATTATGTAAAACGTGAGATTGACAGACGGAAAATTCGAGAATGATCATCTGCCCACTAATACACGTGTAAAAACGAAGAAACTTAACCGACTGAAATTTCTCCTTCCATAAAAATCACATCTTAAAAAAGTCAAGAATTTTTGTGTTGTGACGCGAATGAATTCAGAATCTAATTAAAACAATTTACATCACATTTTAACATGACGAATGTTGATAAGGCATAAATAAAATCATCTACTGGTGAGAGCATTTTACCCGATAATGTTTCGGTGCAACACACTGCTGTTACGAAATGCCCTCTATAGGCATTCATGAACGGTTGCATATTCTAATTAAAAGATGCAGATGCTACGCTTCGCACTCGTACCTTGTTCAAAAAAAGCTCCAATCCTACACCCGAATCGATGGCATAAACAAGCAAGACGATCCATCAACGAGACATCATCGACGTCGATGGATCAATATGGCTACGACTTACAATACAAGTACGAAGATAAGCGCACCCTGGGCTCTTGTTAAATATGAAATGGTTGTATAATCATAAATGCAGACAGTACGCTTCGCACTCGTACCTTGTTCAAAAAAAGCTCCAATCCTACACCCGAATCGATGGCATAAACAAGCACGGCGATCCATCAACGAGACATCATCGACGTCGATGGATCAATATGGCTACGACTTACAAGTACGAAGATAACCGCACCCTAGGCTCTTGTTAAATATGAAATGGTTGTATAATCATAAATGCAGACGGTACGCTTCGCACCCGTACCTAGGCTCAAGAGAGCTCGAAACCGGCGCCCGACTCGATGGCATAAACCAGACGATCCATCAACGTGGCATCATCTGGATAACTCGGCAACTTGAGCAGATTCATGCAGGTGGCCGCCGAGGGCAGACGATCCGAATCCGCCGTCAGTTGGATGCATAGTGGAGGGAACAGTTCCTGGATGAAAAAATCAGAGTTAATCAGTTCCTGAGTTAATGAATTTTTCACATATGCGAAAATCAGGAAATCATCGGAGAAATTTACTTACAATTAAAGATTACGGGCAATTTTTTTTTCGAACGCCGTATGTCTCAAACCGAGATTCTAACCACGTAATCATCTGTGAGAATGGTGTCTATAATCACTAGTTACGGTAGCCAGGTAGGCGTAAAAAAGTTGCACCGGTGATCGAATGGTGAAGTTGGTGTGAAACTGTTATAGGGTGGACAATTGGTTATTAGAATGGCCACAGAAGGTAACCAGTGTTTTCCCCCCATAAAACTGAATCTTGGATTTTGGGGTCTATTTTAGAATTTAACGTTTTTGTAAAAAAACAAGAAAAAATAAAAAAATTAAACTTTCTGTGAATCCAAAATTCGAATAATCAATTTTGGATTTTGGATTCACAGAAATTAATTTTTCTTGTTTTCTTCAAAAACATCCCATTCCGTCATAATCCGAAATGGAGCACAAAATCCAAGATTCAGATTTATAGGGGAAACACTGATTACCTTTTTGTGGCCACTCTAATAACCAATTGTCCACCCGATAGAAAAGAGTTCCAGACCTTGAACCCCATAAGAGGAGGTCGTGAGCAACCGGTGATGCATATTTCCAAACCCCAGTAATTTTTCTAGAATTTTTCTCATACACGAAATTTTATGAAGTGGGGGCACACTGAAATTCCACCGCTGCGCGGGCCTGACGCGCTTGTCCGAGCAAGCCAGCCTTACGATAGATAATCGGGGGTTAACGGACAGTAAAACTTCAAATGGGGTATATTTTTGATGACAGAAAAATTTGGCGTTTAGTAAAAATTCTAGATAAATTACTGGGTTTTGTAATTTTGCACCGGTGATCGAATGGTGAAGTTGGTGAGAAACTGTTAGAAAAGAGTTCCAAGAGTTCCGAACCTTGAATCCCATAAGAGGAGGTCGTGAGCAACCGGTGATGAATTTGAGCAGCATTCGTTTCTGTTCGGGCGTGAGCTCGTGGGCCACACGCCAGAATCGGCAAACAAACTCGTTGTTGTCGTCGGCACCGCCTTGAGAAATCAGATTAAATTAGAATTTACCGAAAAAAATTCGTTCACACCTTCTGCAACGCTGAATATTCACAGACCCCTTTCTTGTGAAAAGATCAAGTACTGAGAGGTAGTTTTTTACTCCATATTACTGAAGTCGTCAAGGCACAATAATAACACCAGAATGGTGTTTGAATTAAGAAGGTCAGAGAGGTTGAATAACCTGATGGAAAACCTATGTCTCAAGACAAATTGAGTCCCCGTTTTCAAAGCTGGTGCTCTTACTAGCGGACGAGAAGGAGTAGGAAAAGTGGAATTCCCCCTCATTTGGTGTTTTCAAGAACGAGAATTTGTTTCCTCCCTACTAAGATGTAGGTAAAATGGCCTGAAAAATGCCGATTTCCCCACTTTGACGAATTTCCTCTCCCTTTAGAGGATGGGCTCGTCCGTCAGTGAGTCTCTTAAACTACTCAACCCACTGGCGGCCAATCCTCCAAATGGAGGGGAATCTTTCCAAAGAGGGGGGGAATCAGCCGAAATTTAGCTATTTAACCAACTCATTAAGGAACAAACTCAACTTTTTGAAACTACCAAAGAGGGGGGAAATTCATTTTCCCTCCCCTTCTCGTCCGCTGGTGACTCAACCAACCGGAATAAGCCGTGTATCTGCGCATATCGCCCAAGTCGATATCGGCGTCCACGCCGGCAATCAGAATCTGCATTTCGTGATGATCGAACATCTGCAGCCAGTCAATGTCGAGTACGTTGGACAGACCCTGACGAAACGCGGCCACCATCGGTCGCATCTGAAACATTATGTTGGTTGGAAACATCGTGATTTTTTCTCTAGGACTTCTTCATTAATATCATATCAGAATGGTGTTTTCGTAGCGGCCAGAGAGTTGAATAAACTGACGGGTAATGGCAGAAACCCCAGAGCAACGCGTCAGGATCTGTGTCTCAAGTCAGGTTTTGAACTTGGGACCGCCGGTTTTCGAGGCCGGCGCCCTACGCACTAGACTAGACAGGCGACAAAGTTGACAAGGTGATTTGTTTTGAATGGTACGTTTGCTTGAAACATTAGCACGGAGTCATATTTTTCTAGTCCACATAACCATGACTTCTTATTACAAAAATCAGCTGGCACCTTGAAAACCAGAGGGTAAATATTCGGAAAACTGCAACTCATTCTTACCGTTCTTAACTTCAAAAACATAGGATTCCGCCAAAACAGTGAAACGTGGTTCCGATCCGAACATGTGAGCTCAAGTTCAGGTCAACGCAACCACCTGATGTTCGTGGTTTAATTTAGAAAAATTCTATCATTCATTAATGAACCTACGTTTATCTACCTCATGATATTTATTCAAATATGAAGATCACTGGCGGACGAGCTAATCCTCCAAAGGGAGGGGAATTTCGTCAAAGAGGGGGGAATCCGCAGAAAATAGGCCATTTTACCTACACCTTAGGGAACAAATTCCACTTTTTGAAAACGCCAAAGAGGGGGGAATTTCACTTTTCCCACCCCTTCAGTGCAATACTGCTATTGCTATGACCTTTTACCCATTCACAGTTATCCTATATTGATTGTCACGTGACCTACAGGCTCCGCCTTCTTTTATATGGGCAGCCTATTTAAACCTGCCGTTATTCCTCATATGTCACTTCTTGTTATACTCACCGTTTTCAGTCTTGATACGTAGAATAAAGTGAAGTTAAGAGATGTTGGGTTTGGTCAGTAAACACTTCTCTTAAATAAATAATACTGGCGCCCGACGTCTTTTCGCTTTGACTTATGACCGTTAGGAGTGAGTTCTGATTGATGCTAGGTTTTTGAAGTTGTTTGTGGTTTGTGTGTTGGAATTGATAATTGGAGGATTTGTGGTGAATAATTTAGACGTTGTGAGTATTTTCGAAGTTGTTGAGAAATAAAAATTATGTATGAGGCATAATACTGAAATCTGGTTTTTTTTGAATTGGTCGTCTTGTGTTCTGCAGTTTGTAGTTTTGGAGTAGAATTTTGACCGTGCACCTGTATTTTTTCAAATTTGCGAAGAAATTGAGAAAATTAATTAAATTAAATTATTTTTGGTTTTAAATTATTGTTATTTTAGATTTTAATTGTTGGAAGTTGTAGAGTGAGCTCGGCCGCACATTTTGAGATACTTTTCAGGAAATTTGGGTTGGAAATGACGCTGCCACGGAGTCCGGCAGTTGGAAGGGAAAAATCGGGGGGCGATGGCGGGTCTCCCGGGGTGTCGTCAGCGAACAATAATGAGTTGGATAATGGTTATTGCGAGTGTAATAAGTCCGAATACTTCAAATTTGTTAATTTTTTGTACGGTCTGTCGGACAAAGAGGGTTTGATGAAGGTTGTCAGATTGTTGAAGGAGTTGAAGAATGTGCACTTGCCGTTCGCTGGGGTTCAGTTAACTGGTTCACCGAGTAAGGAGTCAGATGTGGTCGAGATTTTTCAGTGGTTGATCATGGCTGGTATTGTATGTTTTAAAGAGGTGGAGCTGATGCCATGGAATAGTAGTTGGGTGGCTAAAAAAGCACCGAGTGAGGTAGGCGGCAACCGATTGGTTGAGTCCGTCAGAGGTAGTGATCACGGCAACCAGAGTGTTGAGTCCGTAAGAGGAGGTGAAAACGGCAACCGATTGGTTGAGTCCGTAAGAGAAATGGATGGTGAACAGGTTTGGGATCGTAGTGTTCACGCTGGCGAGAGTGACCCGTTGGCTAATGCTGTAGTTCGAATGTGCGAGAAGCAGACTGATAATTTATTGTTATCGGGATCTTATCGTTCGTTCTCGGGTACAAACTCTGCGGAATTTGGTTCATGGTTAAGAACGGTTAAGAATCGTGTGCAGAATCTGGAGGTGTGTGATCGAGTAAAGTTGTTGCATCTAGAGCAATGTTTGTCAGGTGCTGCTTATACTGAATATGTGGAGCAGAATAAGAATCCTACTTGGATGTCGGCGTTGCAATATCTCACGACTAGATACACCGACCCATTTAGTGATTCTAAACAGATGGGTAAATTCACTGCTCGTGTTCAGTTGGCTAATGAGTCGATTGCTGATTTTGGACGCGCTCTAAAAACTTTGTGTCCGTTGTTTCCGCATGAGAGATTGTATAACTCGACTTTGGTTGGTCAGTTGAAGGCTGGTGTGACTAATGTACGCTTCAAGGCGATCGTTGGAAAAGCAGCACGTCTTGGCACGGCTTCTTTTGATGATGTTCTGACTCAGTTGATTGTTGAAGAAGATGTAGACCGGGAGCTGTACGGTAGATCAGGTAGGAACTCAGGTAGTTCAGCACAGGGTGGCTCATTTAGTCGTCAGTCGTCTGGTAGAGATAATTTTCGACAGTTCTGTACGTTTTGCAGTAAAATGTGCGATCATGTGGTCGGCAATTGTCCCTTCGTGGGTGGTGGTCGTCGTTATGGTAATAACTATGGTGGTAATAGTTATAATAACAATAATTCTGGTCGGGGTTATCAGGGATATCAGGGTGGTCGACAGGCACAAGGTTCACAGTTTACTGGGCAACCTAATGGGTATTCTGGTGGTCCGTCAGCGACTCAGGGTCAGAATAGAGGTGCGTATAACGGTTCTGGGGGTCGGTTTGCGAATGCTGGACCTCCCAATCGGACATTTGGTGGTCAGCAAACAGGTCGTACGGGCACTTATCGTTGTTTCACTTGTGGGCAAGATGGTCATCGTTCTTTTGAGTGTTCAAACAGGAATCAGGCTTCCACTGGTCAGGACAGGGTTCGTTCAGTAGTATTTGAACCTTCCACGAGTAAACTTGAACAGTTGGTGTCCGAAATGAAGCTTCAGCTTGATAGTGTTCAACTAAAGTTGCAGGGTCAGGAGTCGAATAGCGGTCAACAGGCATCGGTGTCTCGTGTAGGTATGGTACGTCTACCAGTTAGACAGATGAGATCGGTGCCTTGTGTGCCACCAGCACCTAAGACGAAACTGTTTGTTGAGGGAGTAATGTTGGGTCCCGAAAATTGGATTTTAGATTCAGGCTCGGTAAATTCACTGGTTTCTTTGGAGCTGGTTAATCAGCTGGGTTTGAAGCCTAAGGCGTGTACACAACAGTTGGTAGCTGTTAATGAGACGATCGTGAACTGTTTGGGTACTGTTAGTTTGAGCGTTGAAGTGGCGGGTAGAACGAAGTCGGTTGAATGTCACGTCACAGATCACAGCAACACCCCTTTTTTGCTCGGCGTTCGTGCGTTGAAAAATCTGAATTTTCAGATAGTGGGTCCGGATGGTCGTTGTTATTTAAATCACTGTGATCAGTTGGTTGAAAACACGCTGATAGCTCAGGTGCGTGAGAAGAATCCGATGTCCGAAGACAAGGAAGAAGCGCTATTGGTGTTTTGTGATGAAAATGGCAAGGACACTGGGGATGAGGACGTTCAGTTGGGTAATTATTGTGAGCTGCCCACAGCCACATTAATGGATAAGGATGAATCACAGAGTCGGGAGAAGTTTTTGGCCGAGGTCAAGATCAGTGATGCCGTTAATGAGGTGGAGCAGGGTCGTTTGAAAGATGTTCTGTGGGCTTGTCGCACGGCGTTCAGTTCCTTGTATGTCGTGATCCTGATCTTGATGGTCGCATTGATGATTCTGTCACCGTTTCACGTGGTCTATGGGGTGCCGTACAGTTCAGATAGTACTGAGTTTTTGACTACAGGGGAGTTGTCTGACTTTTGGGCGAAGGTTCGGGTTCAAATCGTTAAGGCGCAGGAACAGTACACTACGGGCAAGTTCTTTGATCGAACGGAAACTCGTTTCAAAGTGGGTGATGGTGTTTTCGTTAAAAGTGATGCGTTAAGGGCTCAGCGTAAGCTGAAGATTGATCTGGCTAATGAGATCAAGGGTGTCGTGAAGGAGGTGGGACGTCGCTCTGCGTTGGTTGAGTTGGAAGGGGTTAAGGGTCGTTTCAAAACGCATCGGGTTCCGTTGGCTTACTTGCAGCCAAGGGCATTGGAATAGACCATGTTATAATCATGTTGTTATCCTAATATTATCCGTTTTGTTGTTTTTTTTAGTTGCCTTCTAGTTAATTACATGCTATTTTAGTGCATTCAGAGCTCTAAAATCTGCGTCTGAATGTATATCAGATGACCTTGTTTGTGATTGTATGGGTCATTTGTTTTATTGAAGTGTTTTGTTGTTTATGTCTATGTGAAAATTGTTATATAATACATGTACGTTATATTTGCAGTAAAGTGAAAATTTGGGCCGCAATGTCGAAACGTGGGTCTGAAGAAACGATGGAGGAGGCGGCAGTTAGTTTCGTTGGTCTAGGCTTACGGCGACGGCTTCACAGGTAACTTGGTATTGTCATATATAAACGTTGTTGTTGAAGGAAAGTTATTTGATAATTTATGGATGTTGAAGTGTGTAAATTATGTTTTCCTTATTATGAGTCTACGTTGCGGTGTTTTATCTTTGACTGTGTTCATATTTTAAAAAAGTGTCGTGGAAAAGGTTTTTAGACACTAGTTTGCAGCTTTGAGTCTGTAGTTATTTTTCATTTGGAAAAAAAAATTACCCGGGTAGCTATTGGGTACTTATTGGTTCATAGTTTATGTGTAGTTTTTGTGTAGTTTTGCTGTCTTAATAATTGGTTCAGTAGAATGATATTCGTAGATTTGGGCTGTTGGAATTAGTGGTTCAGGAACCATACGTTGGAGTTTGTATCTAAATGATAGTATAATTGTAGGAAGTCGTGGAAATCGACGAGTGCAGCCGGCTCGAGGTGTTTTACAGCCGACTCGTGGGGTGCCGCAGCAGGCACAGGGAGCGCGTGGCGTGCCGCAGATGCAGCAGGCACGTTCAGTGATGAACCGTGGTGAGTTCTGTCGCAAGTACTAGTGTTGTGTATTATGTGTTTTTTTGCTTGAGGCAGTCATGAATAGTGAGGGTTGATCGTAATTGAAGAGATTAAAATTTTTATTGAGTGTTCAGCGGTATGCATGATTCTGTAATCGGAGAAAACAAAATTGTTGTGTTTGTCAGGAGTATCGCCGGTGCGGGCGGTGGTGTCGCCCATTCGAAAGGCGTTGGGTTCAGGCGGTTCTGCAGCACCGCATCTCGTGTCAGCTCAACGGCCAATGAGCTATTCTGAAGGTTTGAGTATAGTTTTTTTTTAGTAAGAGAAGGTAAATCGTTGAAATTCGAAGTCAAAGAAGCGTGTTTATAGTAGTAGTTATCGATTCAGTTTGGTCTAACAGATTTTGAATGCGTTAATGAGATTCAGTGGGTGTGATAATGATGATATATGTAGTTGAATAAAAAATGGATGGTTGCAGGACGTGCCTCGTCGGCAGCTGCTCATCAAAGTTCGTGCCTGATGAATTTCAGCAATGGCTCGGCGAACGCTGGTTGGTAGAATTATGTTAAGAATGTGAGGTTGAATACTGGAAGTAGGTGAATTTGTTTTATTATTAGTCCTTTATGTAATTTGTAATTCAGTGGAATGTTAGTTCGTCTGTGGGACATGTTGGATTCTAGACATGACTCTGATTCTGTGTAGTATAGTAGACTTAATGTATTTGAAGTGAAACGTCATGTTAATAGTTTTTCTAAGTTCGGTAAGATTGGTGTTATGTAGTGATGCATTTGAATGTACTTATGCAGATCATCCCATGGAAGTGGATCCGGATCAGCCGAGAACATCAACCCCAGTGAAGTCGTCAGTGCTGGAGGCACTACTGGATGATACCCAGGTTTGTATTCCATGTGGAAATAAGTATAAAATGTCGTATATTGCGAAATTTCTGATGAGAGTAGTGTTGGCTAGTATTGTCTGTTTTTTTGGAGTTGGTGAAGTAAGACGTTGTTTTTTTTTTCGTTTCCGTATTGAGTCCGGTGACATGAAATAAGTATTTTAGATTTTTGTGTGTTGTGTAAAATAAAAAATCTGTGTAATCTCAGCTGACGGCGACTCTGCGCCAATGCTCCGTTGCCGAGCTGGAGGATGAGCTGCGTGAGGCTGCTCAACAAGTCGAGAAGAGGCAGCTGGAACAACAGCCGACGGACGAGGGTTCGGATACGGCAACGGCTGCAACGACTAAATTCATCTAATGGTATTTTCTGGTCTAAATTTTGCATATTTCCGAGTATGGTGGTCTGTGTTTAGTTTTTTTTTGTAGTGTGAGAAATTGGGATACTCGGCAAAATGCATTCCATATAATCTGTATTGATTCGATGCATAATCTTGTTATTTTCTATCTGTTCACGTTTTTTTTTGTTGGTTTGTAAATGGAGTCTGGTCGGAGTGCCTGGAGTCGGGTACCATGAACATTCACCAGGGAATGAGAATCTAGTTGCGGGTGAGAGAGGAATGGTACGGACTCAGATACAGCCAGGTGATTGAGACAGACTGACTGTTGTTGGTTTCGTGGTTTTGTTTTTTGTGTTCGGTTTTCCGGGTTATATTTGAATTATTAATTTTCTTGAATTATTAGTTCAGCTCGTTTGTTGTTGTCTAGTACTACGTTATTTGACGGTATTATTCCATTTATTCAACTTCCAGTCTATGTCTGAATTGTTTATATTAATCTCATTTTTTATGCTCAATTTCATGCAGTCATACATTATATGCTCACTATTTTATCCTAATTTTTGGTTACATTCCTCACGGTCTCTTCTGTCGACGTGGGAGGAGTGCAATACTGCTATTGCTATGACCTTTTACCCATTCACAGTTATCCTATATTGATTGTCACGTGACCTACAGGCTCCGCCTTCTTTTATATGGGCAGCCTATTTAAACCTGCCGTTATTCCTCATATGTCACTTCTTGTTATACTCACCGTTTTCAGTCTTGATACGTAGAATAAAGTGAAGTTAAGAGATGTTGGGTTTGGTCAGTAAACACTTCTCTTAAATAAATAATACTCTTCTCGTCCGCTAGTGGATTAACTGAACCTGTCTGTTCAGGTAGAAGTCAGCTACCAAATGAATGTACTCCAGACGATTCAAGTTGGTGACCGGGATCTGACGGCCGTCTGGTTTCAGATCCACGTGCTGTAAAACAAACTTTTTTGCCATTTAACTCACTCACTCACTCATTTACTTATTCACTTAGTCTGTCGCTCAGTCACTCACTCGATCATTTACTCACTCACTCACTTATTCACGTACTCAGTCACTCACTCACTTACTCATTGACACTCACTCACTAACTCACTCACTCACTCACTCATTCACTCACTCACTCACTCACTCATTGCCACTCACTCACTCACTCACTCACTCACTCTCACTCGCTCACTCACTCACTCACTCACTCACTCACTCACTCACTCACCTCGACCACACCCATTCGATCGACCAGTAGACTGAAATCGAGATTCAGCGTTTCCACGTCGGGCTCCGCCTTCAGGGCTGATAAACTTCTGAAAACAATCGAAATTCGAATAGGAAAGTTCCAACAGCACTGAAGCACAATCATTCACCACCACCATCAAGAAAAAAACCCATAAAACAACAACAACAAATCTTACAACAACAACAACAATAATAATAACAACAATAACAACAACTCTTAAAACAACAACAACATCAATAATAATAACAACAATAACAACAACATCAACAACAACAACAACAACAACATTAACAACAACAACAACAACAACAACAACAAAAACAGCCCCACCTGTACAACACCGGGTCCATCGACTGCAGTTGATGCAGCTCCACAGCATCGCTGTCACTTCGCTGCAGTTTGGCCAGGAAAAATGTGGCAAACCTGAGTTCAGCCAGTTGTTGTTCGTAGATGAGCTGAAATGGAAAATAATTTCGAAGTGCAACTGCAACTGGCGATGAATCTTCATAATTTGTGCCTACACAACACAAAGACATGTGTGGTCGGATTTCGTGCTGCTGGCTGAGGCTGAACGACGTTCAGAACTAAAGTATCAGCACACTTTCAGTCAAATATTTTATTCAAACAGTCAGTCTCTTAACAGCCCGTCAGTCACTCAATCAGTCAGTCAATTAACCAGACAGTCACATAGTCAAAAGGTCAGTCGCCCAGTCGGTAGTTCAATCAATCCCTTTTTTGATAAACAAGTGGTATGATCAAGATAATTTTTCAAAAATAGTTCGACAATAGTCAGCCGTTTTGGAATTTGTATGAATTTACCAGGACATGCCAACCTTGCCGAGAATGCGTCCAAGAAACTCGTAATGCTGATGAAAGTTATCGGGAAACAGCAGGCCGGACACCGGGTTCGGGTAGAGCAGTCGGTTCGGTTCGGCCGATGTGAAGAAGCCGCGCGCCGGATCGAACCCGGCCTTCAGGAGTTCGTTGAGAAACTCTCTGAAAATTCAATTTGTACCGAAATTTTATTCAAAAAATATCAGAATGAGCCGACTCGGAGTGACGAATGCAATTTAAAATGCTGCATGGCAATGAATAAAAAAATTGAAGTCGAATAACATTTTTGAGAATTTTATCTATGCAGTTTTTCGATCATTAACAACACTCACCGGAAAATACCGCCCCCGTCAATACCCGCTTCATGCATGCCCGCCCAGTTGGTCATCGACACCCGGATTGGTCGCTTTAGGCACGGTTCTAAAAAAAGTATGACCCATTGAAATAACTGCGTTACAAAAATTAAAGAGTCTGTAACACGGTACGTTTACCGTATTAGGTATTATGGTTTGTTAGCTTGATCCGAGATGTATCCGAACTTGTTGACTTGGAACTATAATTTATTCCGCTGTAGTGTAGATTATGTAGATGTAGTATAATGGTGAAGTTTGAACTGTTCTGACGTCATCACTCCACGTGACAAGACCAATCTTCAAAGACTACAGAGGAAACAAAAATAAGCATGACGGCTATTTGTGGATCACTCTATTTTGTTAACTAACTGACTGGCTGAATAGGTATCAAACAGACTGATTAACTCCGATCCCGATTCGGCAGAAATGAATGAATGATTGAGCAAATGAATGGATTGAGAAACTTATCAAACAACTCGTCAATAGGACACAGGAACGAGAACAACCTTTAATTTATAAAAAAAGCCAGAGCTGAACGCACAATCCACTAAACTACACGACACTTCCCTTACACCATCATTGTAACTCACCATTAATCATTGACAGACGATCGAAGGCATCTTCATACAGATGATCCCTCCTGACCCGAATGTGGATCGTGTGCTGGGACTGTGGACATGACCAACCGAGTTTCAAACCCAGAGCCTTCAGACACCGAGTCTAACGCTCAAACCACTAAGCTACACGACACTCACCTTACACCATCATTGTTGTAACTCACCATTAATCATTGACAGACGATCGAAGGCATCTTCATACAGATGATCCCTCCTGACCCGAATGTGGATCGTGTGCTGGGACTGTGGACATGACCAACCGAGTTTCAAACCCAGAGCCTTCAGACACCGAGTCTAACGCTCAAACCACTAAGCTACACGACACTCACCTTACACCATCATTGTTGTAACTCACCATTAATCATTGACAGACGATCGAAGGCATCTTCATACAGATGATCCCTCCTGACCCGAATGTGGATCGTCTGTTGGGACTGTGGATGCGACCAGCCGTGCTCATCCCGGCCGAACTCCAGTTTATCCGCCGCTATCATCTGATGGAGAATCTCCACACGTTCGAAGAAGGGCACCACAAATGGCATACGACGTAGAATGGCAACGCTGCGCAGATCCTGCAGATAGAACTTTTGCTCATTTTAACGCACTCATGCAATTTTGCTCATTTTAACGCACTCATGCAATTTTGCTCATTTTAACGCACTCACTCATGCAATTCGGAGGCTGAAGTGGCAAACCGTCTTATTTGGTGGGAGCAAGACAAATACCAAACCGTATTATCCCTCACCGTATGTGGTTCTTCAGTGTAGTGAATTGAGGCACTACCCAACCAACTCTTTCAAATATAAATTATCAGACACTAATATTGATGCTTCAATTCGCTGGTTTCCTTGGGATCGGAATGTTATCTCTCACGCATGCAATGTCTGATAGTTTCCGAGTCGGACAGTCCGACCGTATGAACAGTCGGTTGTCGACATGAAATACGGAACGCACTTCAAAAGAGATTGAAGACGACCAAGTTCACGGAAAAACTCTCAATCTCGCTCGCCTCTAAAAACGGTGAATCAACGACATGATGGCCGAACCTGAGTAGAAGGTGCCACCCCTCCCATGTCCACGACATCATCGTGCGTCAGCCACTGAATGAACGTGAACAACGGCTGTCGGCCGCGCTGTCGAACAGACATGAATGACTGCAATTGAAAATGTTTAAAAAGTAAATGTATAAAGAAACAAACATTCGAATGGAAACCTAATGATCCGATTCCTTATTCAGAACGCCTTCTTGTGCAACAAATAACGGCCATATTACCCAACAAAAAACAAATTCGTGCATTGGCTCGTCAGTTTACTCCACATTCTCTTCAGTTACTTCGATCCAAGGACACACCATTCTTTTAAATGGAACTCATGTGTCGTTATGGCTCAAGTTCAGTAATAAATAAGTGAAAAAAAAATCATCCCAACCCCCGAAAACTAAAATTTTTCGTGGCCACCACGCGTCGATTGTGTTTTGACCAGAAGTTATCGCCGCAGAATTTCAGCCGGCAGTCGAGTTTGTGCAGACGCGACAGCAGATCCACGACCGCCTGCAGAAAACGAGATGAAAACCATATTTCTAACATTAACTTAAAAATATGAAAATATGTTCAAGTTGACTAATTTTTCTATTTTCAGTCTAATTTTTCCAAGTCACATGAATGTTAATTGCTCGAGTGACCATACATTTATTTTTTTTCACTTCAGTCTCTGAACTGGGAAAACCCACTGTAAAAATGGAACCCACATGTTTTCACATGAAAAATATAGAATTTCATTACCTTCATACCCACATGCTTTCACATTAAAAATAGAAAAATTAAGTGCCTCCTTCATAAATCATAAATTATATTATTCATCACAAGCTCATCTTTCTTGCCACTTTATTAAAACACCCTTCAAGACCTTCCACTCCTTTCCACTAAATATCCAAATCCAACCTCAAACAGCTGATTCCACTGATGCAGCGATTCCTTCTGCTGGTTGGCGTTGGTGTGAGCAAACGCCGACGTGGTCGTATCGGGATAGGCCAGATCGACCAATGATAAAGCGATATCACGCATGTGCGCGCACAACACTCGTAGAGATTCGTTGCTGAACGGCATCAGACTGGCTGAAAAAAAACGGTTATTCTTCAAAATGATAAAATGAGAGCAAACAAGTGAACAAATAGATTATAAGTTATAGCACTGTTGTCTATCGGGCAAGTGAGAAATAACTGCAACAAATTTGTTAAATGTTGTAAAAAAAATTAGCAAGAAATGGGCTCTATTTTTTACTATTTCCCGCCAAAAGTGATTCCTATATTCCTAAAAATTTACCATCGTTTTTGTCGCTATCAAAGTATAATCCCCAACTAATGTCTTGAAAATTGTACACGACATAGCTGATCATAGTTCATGAAAAAAGTACTATAAAAAATAACCAATATTTTGACCAACCTACTGGTCTCCCAGTTGTGACCGACCAGAACTCATCATCATGTAAAGGTACCAGAGTATTGGTCATAACCACGCAGAACAAACATAATGACGGGATAATCCGCTGCTTTTCCGACTCGCTGATCGGGGCACCGCGCTCCAAGTGCTCGATTATTGGTCGAGATGGACTGCAAAAACCAATAAAACTGCAGATTTTTCATCACAGAAAACTTTCAAACAGATTTTCGACGTTTATATAACGAAATTAGCAAAGTTAATTTTTGAGTTTTTTTAGATCAAATGTATAAAACGATGTATCTACGCCGGGGCAACACAACACAACTGTAAAAAAAGATCATTTACTCGGAAAGATTTTTTTTTGCTTTTTCGCAGATTTCACGAAGAAAAATTGAGAAACGAACTGCTGTGCACTAACCCAAAGGCAGAAGACTTGGTGTGCCCCAGTATAGATTGCCAGAGAAAGTCGACAAAATCCCGCTGGAACGACAGTCGATAGATGAAACTGCAAAATCAAAAAAATATAAGACACATAAAAATCAAAAACAGCATTTTTTATTGTTCTCAAGAATACTACCACCACCACGACCACAACGAAAGCGAACAATTTAACTAATAATCGAACAATTTAACTAATAATCGAACAATTTAACTAATAATCGAACAATTTAACTAATAATCGAACAATGCAACATCAAGAAATCACTCATCCGACCAGAGACAGAGACTAAGGATAACAAAGTAACTGTTGTTACATTACTTTCTTTACCCAACCTTACTTTAATAAAATTCTACTCCTCTACTACATGACCACACATAAATTCCCATACAACTTTCCGGAAAGGTTTATCGTAATTCCTAATCGACTATGTCAAGATTGCAAAAAAAGAAGACAAAAAATAGTCAACGGGAAATAAAATTTTAAGATGTGTAAAAATAAAAATAAATAACAAACGCAGAATGGCGATGCGCCTGCAGGACGCACAGGAGCGCACCGATGGGCGTCAGGAAGCGGGCGGCCGGCATGGACGCACCCTCGAAGGCCGTGTCGCAGAGGAGCGAGAGAACGCGCGACTCGTGCACCAGTCGGACCGCATGCCATTGAGTGAAGTCCAGTGTCTGAACGAAAGAGAAATACTGTTGTTGTATAAAATTTTATATCATTAAGAGGAATCTATATATTAATCGACCGAGCGGAATATGAGCGCTCACTCTCACCCACTCACTCACGCGCAATCTCACTGACTCACTCACTTAATCCATCACTCATTCATTTAAGTCACTCACTCACTAACTAACTCACTCACTCACTCAGTCACTCACTCAAACCCTCACTCACTCACTCACTCACTCACTCACCCCAATCTGTATGCCATCCGGCAGTCGATCGCTTGTATAAATAATTGACTTCAACTTGGCATTCTCTTCTTCGTCATCCGAATCCACGTCCATTCGATTCGACTGATTCGCTGAGGTGCCTGGAAGTGAGTGAGTGTGTGATTGAGTGAGTTGGTGAGCGAGTGAGTGAGCGAGTGAATGAATGAGCGAGTGAGTAAGTGAGTCAGTGAGTTAGTGAGTGAATGAATGAGCGAGTGGGTGAGCCAGTGAAATAGTTGGCGAGTGAGTCGGTGACTGAGAAAGTTGATGAGTTGGTGAATGAGAAAGTGGGTGAGTGAAGGAATGAATGAATGAGCGAATGAGCGAGCGAATGAATGAGTTGGTGAGTCAGTCAAATAATTGGCGAGTGATTCGGTGACTTAGTGAGTTGATGAGTTTGTGAGTGAGTGAGTGAGCCTGTGAGTGAGTGAGTGAGTGAGTGAGTGTGAGTGAGTGTGAGTGAGTGAGAAAGTGAGTGAGTCAGCCAGTGGGTGAGTTAGTGAGTGAGTGAGTATGTACCTGCTGTAGCCGGATCAGAGTAAGTGAGCCATCCGATGGTTGCGGAGACTGCCAGCAGAAATTGAAGTCGTACCGACGACGACCACGTTTCTGAAATATATTCATTGTATCTTAACTTACTTATTGTCAGTATTTTTTTAGATGCCTCACTGTAAAATACATTCTTCATCAAATCAAAATCAATAAATCAATCAATTTCATTTAGACTTTTGAAAATTCCACATGTGAAACCGCAGTAAATGCTTACGAGTAAATAAACGGTCGGCTTGGCGTTAGAAAACACATCAGCCTAAAAACCACTAAATTCATATGCTAGAAATGTCTCGCCGTTTTATCATACATAAGTGGTACATAACATACTCAAATTGTGCGGCTCTGGTCATCATAATCAAGGCGATGTTGCAATCATGAAAATAATGCACCCCTGTACAATACATGATTGCGGTAGGCCACGCATCGCAAATGTACCAACCACTGGCGGACGAGCTAATCCTCCAAAGGTCGGAGAATTTCGTCAAAGAGGGGGGAATTGACAGAAATTCAGCCATTTCACCTACACATGAAGGAACCAACTATACTTTTTGAAATCGCCAAAGAGGGGGGAATTCCACGTTTCCCTCCCCTTGTCGTCCGCTAGTGGTACCACTAACGGACGAGAAGGGGTGGGAAAAGTGGAATTCCCCATTTCTTTGGCGATTTCAAAAAGCAGTTTGTTCCTCAAGGTGTAGGTAAAATGACCTAATTTCTGCTAATTCCCCCCTCTTTGGAGAGATTCCCCTCCCTTTGGAGGATTAGCTCGTCCGCCAGTGAGTGGTACCAACCAGTATTGGCATGACGTGCCACACAGAGCAGGGCGTAGGCCACCGATGGTGAGGGTTCATTGATAGCCAGTACATTCACGACGTCATCCTTCAAATCGTACACGTGTGCCGGCCAATCAACAACCAGGATGCAATCCAATAGAGTCTGAAATCATTCATATAACATAAGAATTAGCAAAAAATAGCTTTAATCCCAATTTATGAAGTTCTAAAAAAAACAACGAACCATTCTTTGAGCAATCATTTTTATTGAGCTTTCTCTCAAGATTTACACTGGTTAGATGTGTAAGAGCCCAAATGAAAAGAGAAGGACCTGACTTGAGGAGTATTTCATAAGTTGCGATCATCTTAAGTGCAGTCGAGCACGAAAACATCAATAATAAAACAATACTTGCCTAGCCTACATACAACAGTGATTTTCATGAGGTGAGAAATACACGCTCCCTTTCAGCAACATTTGAAAAAAAATTGAGTAAGAATTTTCGTGGAAAAATCAAGTGTCAAGTCCATACCTGTAAATCAACAACACCACTTTGTACGGCATCGGATAGAGCTGGTATGATGAGGCAGTGGAGAAGTGCGGATGGTGCGGCGTAGATACAGGCACGGGTGAATTGCGAGTACACTTGATGGCTGAAAAAACAATTAGGAATAAATCCACTGGAAAATTAAAAATTTATTTTAGAAAACCCGGTAAAGACATTCTACAGTTTTCTAAAATTTAAACCCTAAAATTTTCTTCAGTTTAGCATTTTTTACATACTTTGGTGACTAAGAATTAGACAGGTAATGCAAAAGCAAGTTGGCCAGTCACCAATTATACGCTGCCTACCTTCTGATTGAAGTAAGGGTCAACCAACAAAGCCCAATAAATGGTGATAACTCATTTATCACTGCCTCACACACACGTCACGTCTATTATACTCAACTAATACCAGTCATCATCACCCTAGCACAACGTGATCACCTGATCTCCAACACGCCGATTACCTATTCATCTTTTTCACTCGCACAAACGCAACTGATTGAACTTTGGGTGAATCCTATCAGAGTCAAAATAAAATAAAAAGGTTTCGATAGAGGTTTTTCCTATCAGAATGAGCGAGGAAGCCAGCTCAACGATGGTGATGGATGCGACGGAGGTGCGTGATATCGACGAATTCATGGCACGACATCAACACATCCACGACCCGTATACGGTACTTCGAATGCGGACGTTAACGCTCGACGATTTAGAATATCAGGTAAATGGATTGATGCACATCAGGTGATCATTCTCCAATGTTCATTGACATTAGGTGTTGATTCTCTAAGACATGTTGTTAACATCTCTAGTATTAGGAAACCTTAGCAACTGAAGCCATACGATAGTTTACTTAAGTGAAGACAATTTCGTCACATGTATCGATTTGTATTTGTTATGTTTTTGGAACGCTGTTCAAAACCGTATTCAAGTAGAAATGATGCTGAGCTGGTCGATAGTTCATTAATTATCACTAATCACTATGGTACCCAATACTTTTATGTTAGTACTCCGACAAGGAAAGGAATTATACAAAAATATCATTACAGAACCTGAAAACGTGCACTAAGACAACCAATGCCCCATCGAAAAAGTCACCGCTACCGAAGATTACGGAAACGCGTCATGAGTCTATTAATAAACACCCGATCAAGCAACAACAACAACCCGCAACTCAACAGCGACAACAACATGAACAACAACAATGCAGTGGTACAAGGATGAACGACTCTTTGAAGAGTATCATGAAGAAATCAAGTGGCCGCGTTACAATAAAAAAATCTGCCAGTATGCCACTTGAAGAGCAGCTGAATTGTTAGTAAAAAATGAGTTGAACTCGATGTATTTCTCTTCTTGCCGGCACAAGACAGTTATATGATTCAAACTGCTGCTAAATAATTCTGATCGATTAAACTGCTCAATCAAAGAACGTATTTGATGCCATAAATTTTAGTCTCTCCCAAATGGACACGGACAATGGACGGCGTACAGGATGAACGACCCTTTCTCAAGCCGGCCAGCTGTCTAAACGGTATATACGAACCACTACAACGCCACTCGATTTGGTTAGACCAAGTTGACTGTGCTAATTAAATTGAAGGGTTCTACTCTACTCAATGAAGCTTTGTATCCCCAATGTTTAGGAGCGAATCCACCGATCACTACATGCTCGACGTTAAATACGGTAGCGAGACACGACTCTTCGGTGGCTCGACAAGCAAACCAGAATCATCGGCCGCCTCGTACATCTCATCACCACCGTCCACGTCGACAGGAAAACTGCCACTAACGCCAATGCAATCAATGTAATTTCACAGCCACCAAAATATAAACATATAATGAAGGTTTCGCGTAAGATCCAACGTTCATTGGTGTATTCAAACTATCTGATAACGGAATGAATACATCCGTGTCAAAGTCAGACGTTGTTCGAGTCAAGCAGTTTAAATCCAACTGAATAAAAGTGACCAAATGAGCTGAATCAAACTAAATTTTATAAAAGGGTATGTCAAAGTAGTTTTCTACATACAGTGCAAAATTATTTATGCACAACATATTTAACTTATCCAAACACAATTTATTAAGTCATCCAGGACCTTCACCTACCCGACACCAAAGTCACCATTCGAAGCCGATCGACCGGTTCAGACACCAATGAAAACCACACGCCACCGGCCGATGTCTGGCAACAGCGGCCCAACTACACCAGTCGGTTCACTGGGGACGGTGAGAGAGTGACTGACACAGTTGTTGATGTGATGATCAATAAGTCATAGAATAAGCCAAAAAGCACTCAATATAAACAGCCGTATGGCATAAAGCTGGTCAACGATCAAGATTGATAGATCAATTCAGTCAAATATTCAGCTTTCTCCCATATCGGACGACGTCCACCGCCACGAAATCAACACCACTTTCGCCATACAACTCGAACGACAACTGCGCGTTCTGAAGCATGAGATGGCCACGCCAGACGTGTCGCCAGGAACGCCAGGTAGGAAATAACGGTGTTTGAACAGTTTTGCTATTTCAATCGTTCACCTGAGTTTCAATTTAGTTTGTTGTTAAAGTTGAGACGAGATTCCAACTCTTGAAGTCCAGTTAACCAATTTCAGTCTCCGGCACCGCTGGCTTTGGATATGACGGTATGTCGGTTACGAGCCCTACCATATCACCTGTTACCGAGCCTGCGATCGAGGAAGGACTAATGAGGGTTGGCACTCCCTTTTCAGTCTGCTTAGAAAATGGTCTTCTGCTTCGACCCTTGTTTTCAACATCAGTTCACTTGCATATTTTCTAATGACACTCACGACTCCAGTTTTTGAATTTCAACTATTGCCAGCCCAAATTTGACACGGCCCTGGCGTACCAAGCACCCGAGGACGGGCATGCCTGTACCACTTGCCAGCATGGACTGATGTATGCCGATGTCACAATCCACTGGCCGTATGGTGGACATGAAGTTTGTTTGTGGATGTTGTTATTGCAGTCATTTATACTCGTTGTTGTAATTACTGATTATGCTGTTGCTATTTTTATGGTAACTAAGTGTTGCTTTCGTTGTTCTATATGTGAGTTGTTGTTGCCACAGGTACAAGTGGTCGGCTCCTGGAGCTCATGGCGCCAGCATGAGCGCCTGCACTGGTGTGCGCAACAACGGTTGGTCAACATTTATCTAGTTTTGTCCTTAGTTTTGAACCAGTAGATTCCGATTTTAATCAGGCTCACGGCACATAACATGTAAACCATTGGCGGTTGGCCTCACTGATTCACAATCATTTTCTTTCATACTTCTTTCATGATTCATGAACACGCACTATGTTGTCCAATCGCCAAATTTGTCGTCCAAATGACACTCATGGACCAGAGCATCATTTAGACGATATTTCAAGTACACGTTTCATAAATAATCACAGATTTTTTTTACTAAGCATGCATCCACAACGGTTAGCGTGCCTGTCATGTCCAAATGATGCGCATCACGATTGCAGGGTACACGTGATCACCATGCGCATGATCGCCAAACACCACGAGTACAAGTTCGTGGTCGATGGTCGATGGCGTCACGATCATATGCGACCGAGTGTCGACAACGGACTCGGCAGTTTCAACAATGTTATACATCCCAAGTGAAACGTGAACAATCCGTTATTTCATACCATTTTCTTCGTAACCGCTAAAATATTCGCTTTCTTTATATTAAAGGCATTTAATAGATTTAGCGTGGTGTTATCAGTTACTGTGTGCAGTGAACACAATAATATTTAATGAGATAATGTGAGACCTCTGAGAAAATGGAAACATCCAATCCAAATAACTGCAGTCTTGCTCCACAGAGTAATAGGATTAGACAGCAATAAAAAGTATGTTTCTTAACAGCAAGATAATACGTTTAGCCAGATAAAAACTTGACTGCACAGTACTGATTTATTTTAACAACGAGCTTTTTACATTCCAAGGAATGAACAATTAACCAAGTTGATCTCCACTGTATGCGTTACCATTTTCCTTTACACTGAAATTGTGATTATGTGATCAAACTTAACTGTCACACTACCGATTATTTACTAATTGATAGTTTTACTAGTCATCAGTTTAATAAATTCAACGTAAAACTTAATTTATCAACGTTTTACCTTTCACAAGCACATTCAATCCACATTAATTATCCCTCAACTGTCAGACTTATAAAATAGTCGAACAATTTCGGAACTTTTCGTCAAGGTAACATAACAAACTTCTAAAAAAACACTCTGGTTCTTGTATGAACTCAACCAGTCACTGTTCGCACTGATAAGATTGCGAAAAAAAACCCAACAAGAACCACGTACTTCATAGCATTTCTCACTTCCCATCAATCGTTACAGATTTTTATGACAGATTATAAACTGAGTGCAACCTGATATACAAAGTGAACATCAGCCGAAAATTTGTCTGTTCTCCAAATCCCAATCGCATCCGACCTTACCATGAAAATCAAAAAAGTGTTCTTTCTGTTGAAATGGTTCCGTCACCGATCCAAGTATCGGAAAGACGGAAACGCATGGTTTTAGTAAAGAAACTCACCGTAAACTGGCTTCCATCGTCAACGAAAGCGGGCGGATCATCAACGACCAGAGTTCGTGTACAATGTGACTGGCTGGTCGTGGCTGAATGTCGTCCATGGTCAGGTGCTGGGTGCCGTGAAACTGTCGTGCCGCCAGTAAAGAGAGGAAACACTGAAAAGTTAAGAAAATTTCACTGGACAGTAAACATGAATAGTAAACATATGAAACGGTTAAATCGTTGATTTGTAACAAATGAGGGCCAGGCCAGTAATATGTTGAAAAAGAGGGAATAAGTTGAAACATGAAGATGTTGAAAAGCGGGGAACTGTCTAATTTAAAAATAAGAACTAATGATGGCTGAAAACCAGAAAAATTGTTTGTGTTCAAGCTCAGAGAAACCATCTATCAATTGATTAAAAAACCTAAGCAATTTACAAAACTTTTATTACGTTGGCTCACCGTTACATGTACGATTATATACTGGCGGTTGAATATCCTCGGAGTAGAAATATAGAAGCACCGTGCAGCTAGCATAAAAATACACAGCCGGCCAACCAGCATAGCGAACAGCGCACAGCGTTCTCAATGCGGATTGGCTCGCTCTCTATGCTGATTGGACAGCCGTTCAATTTGAATGTTAGCTGGACAGCATATGAGCGTGTTTATAGTTGTCAGGCAGCGGTGCTCGGGTGAAATTCTATAATATTCACTCCGAGGATGTTCAACCGCCACTATATCTTAGGCTAGTTACCAACCTGGAAATACCCGTTATCAACCAGTGAACGCACGTTGGGCGGAGATGGTAGACCGTACCTGCAAAATAAATAAATAAGGATAAATAAATGAATGGATGACAAACGTATACGTAATATCAAACGAATGAATATACAAAGTAAAAAATAACACCAAGTAGGGCAGAGTAGATAATAGGCGGTAGCTACAAATTACAAGATGTACGTTATGTTGTCAGTCCTCGAACATCCGTATTTTATTGATTGATTGATTATTTCTCGAATATTTTATTTTCTCTTTTATAAGTTAGCAAACATAATTTACGGAAAATAAACTAGATTTTTATTTTTAAAAATAATAACAAATTTACTTGATAACTTTAGTTTTTGCTTTACTTATCCTATACGAAAAAAACGATTTTAATTGCATTCCTCAATAAATATGGCTGTTCGCTATTATCCAATAAATAAATAAAAATTACATCACATGAGTGTTAAAATAACGCGGAGAGAAGAAAATTCTCCGTAAAAAAACAAACACTTCAATAACGCGTAACGGCTTTTGCCACTTTTTGGGAGACTCACGCGCGTCCTGCCCGATTTGTCGGAGGCACATCCGGAGAAACTGCGAAACCAGCGCGCATTCACGGGCGTTTACCGGGGATTTATCGGTGCGTTGCAGCAACAGATCGCACATGTGCATCTGCAACAACATGGTTGTTTTTTTTTTCAAAACAAAGTTATCGAATCTCAAATTTAGTACATTAATAACCAGGGTAAATTAAATTTCAAAAGAAAAAAAAATGAGTTATAATGTTTTTTTCGGGGTATTTGGCGGGAAAATGATGAATAATTGGTGATTGCACCTGTGAGTTTCTGTTCAGTATGTATAACGCTACAAAAATGATACAAAAAGTACCGTTCACTGTGGAAGGTATACTTCTAGCTTCATAAATGTTCCTTTAAATATTTTTTTAGCAATTTTTTGGTTTTGTCCGGAAGGTTAAAAACGTGATTGAAACCTAAATTCAAACAGCAATCGATCTCGGTAGTTGGGACACTTGAATTTGACATTAGTAACTACAAATATACCAACGACCAACCAGTCGGTGAGAGTCATCGGAGGCTGGTCGCGATGAATAGAACATTTTGAGACGACACAACTGAGGCGATAGATCCACGTCGGCTGTCAGATGATTCGTGTCGAACTTCTGTCTGAAATTTGGAAATTCCGTTGTTATTTCGCTATGAGACTTGAAATTCCTGAATGCTATCATGGCGATGAAAAAAATCTCCTATTATAAGGTATAAACATCTCATGAACCGGTTTTTTCAGGTTTTAACCAAGAAAATTGACCCAGAAAACGTGTTTGTTCGTAAAAAAATTCTCACAGCCAAAACTTTTTGAATAATGAACCTCAAAATCGAGGTTTTGAGGCCGATTTTCTAAAAAAATTTCGAGTCGGGGGGAGGGGGTAGGCGATCTAAATTTTTGTCTAGGGGGGAGGTGGTAGGCTACCTGCCGACCCTGAAAAGTGGGGGGTAACCCACCCCTACCCCCCCCCCCCCCCAGCGGCCCGCCTCTGCCTGAGCCTGACCCAAGTAGAATGAAACCACAGAAAAACATTCCAAGTCCACTGCATTACTCCGTCTGTCTGGCTAACTTCAGTCTTACGTAGTTCAGGATAAAAAATTCGCGGTAAAACGGTTTGACCCAAACAAAAAATAAAAATAAAGTAACCTCAATCTGTCGTGAACGAGTCGTGTTGCATGATATTGTCGCCAGCAGCGTTGCAACACGGCAGCCGAGTCTTGTCTCACTCGTTCTTTGTGTCTTTGTTCGCGCTGCTGGTGCAAGCGCTCACGGAATTTATGCTGCAAGAAAAAAATTATTGAATAAGATCAACAGCAGGTAACACAGTTTTGCTAATTATACTCTGACCACATACTCGTTTTATTGCGAGAGTGTGTGCTCTTTGTACCTCTTGGAATTAAAAATTTCTGGGTCTAAGCGGACTCTTAATATCTTATAGGAGGAGAATTTTGCCAAAGAGTGGGGAATTGGCAGTTTTACCCACACCTTAGACTACAAATTCTACTTTTTGAAAAGACCAAAGAGGGGTAAAAGGCAGTGCGCGGTGAACGCGCCCATGGAGGTTTCTACCCTTACAAGAGCGACCCTTTGTTGAACAGATTACAGACGCATAATTGAACACTTTCATATAAGGATCTAGACCTAACTTGAACGTTCGGTTGGATTGCACTTTTGGGTTACGAACCCCTATTCGACCGACCCCTATTTAACTAATCAAATGGTCTGGGGGCCAATGGGTCTGGTCGAACAGGGGTTCGTATCCCAAAAGTGCAATCCAACCAAAAATCGCCAGTCTTGTTGTTCGAGTCTAACCGGGTTTTCTTGTTCCGGCCGCCTGGTTCGCTTGTGATTGCCATCAAACACGAAAACGTCCATCTTTTAATTCAGTAATTGAGTGGTTTAATGAATTTGTTTTTGATAGTTTTTAATTGTTAATTATTTTTCATATTATACCGTTAAAAATATATTCACTATTGTCATATAACATATTTTTTGAGCCGCACAAAATATTATACCAACCCGCACAAATTTTCGGGTGGCTTGGTAAATAACTACACGCAAAAAATTAATCAAACTTGAAATTTTTCATTATGGATTCTGAAAAAAGTACATTAAATTCAAATTCAAATTTTCAATCTCTCAATCTTCGCTGACTTCCTCACTCACTCATTCATCCACTCATTTACTCGCTCGCTCACTCATTCACTCACTCGCTCACCTACTCGTTTAGCCACTCATTCACTCACTCAACTCAGTTATATTCACTCACTTTTTCTTTCACTCACTCACATACTCACTCACTCACGTAATCACTCATTCACTCACTAGCTCACTCTTTTACACACATTCACTCATCCAGGCTTAAGCTTATTATTAACAAGCTTTTACTCTATGGTGAGACAGGAAATCTAATCAGAGGTAAATAAGAGCGCTTTTAACAGTATCCAAAACCCGAATTGTTTAACTATCGGAGAAGTGGAAGAACTTGTTGAACTTAAGTTATTTCAACCTTTCTGCTTGTGTTAAAACTTTATTAATAATCACTTTAAAAGAATGTGCGCTTCTTCATGAGTCATTGATAGAGAGTTTTTTTATGAATTACATGAAAAGCTCAATTTACTGAAATTTGCCTTATAAACCAAATGTTCGGAAAGATGATTCTGGACGTCCGGCTGTTCGATTATGGTATGACATGTAGTCATCAAGTTCAGATGGTATCATTATGGTTAATAAAACCCAATTAGTTTTATTTAGTATATGGTGAGTTAAAGAGTCGTTCTATATAGTGATTTAATTTTTGACATTTGATGGAGCTTCTCTATCTGATCAAAGAAGATAAGCTATGCTCTCCATCTACACATTTTCAATCTAAGAATGTTTTTTTTCGAGCAGCTAATGTAATTATTTAACACTTAACTTAGCATGACTTTCAGTTTCCATAAGATTGAGGCAGTGAGTTTTCACCTAAGAATTGAGCCTCATTGATGCATAGCATAGAAAATTTCGAAACGAACGTCAAAAAAGTTGTCGAACAATTCTGCAACTTTTCTGCAGACAGACTATGAAGGCACCCTAGAGCATTCTACAGAAAAAATTTACTTTGTGTGTGTTGCAAGAGTCTTATAAAAAATCCGTGAATTTGTCGCCTTTTGTCGCGAAATATTCGAACCTCAGTTATATATGAATTATGTAGCTGCGAACACTGGGGGAGGAGCAAAACCGTCAAAGGGAGAGGAATTTCGCCAAAGAGGGGGGAATTGGCAGAATTTAGACCATTTTACCTACATCTTGAGGAACAAACTGTAAATTTCAAAATCGCCAGAGAGGGGGGAATTCCACTTCCCCCCCCCCCCTTCTTGTCAGCTAGTGACTGCGAAATCAGAACAAGTCTGCTACTAAGCTTGAAATTCTCATTTAATTAGGAGACTGAATTAGAAAACCTGCCTAATGCATAGAAAAATACCTAAACATGAGAGAACACTTCGATCACCGAAACAATCCCATACCCTAATCACTCACTCACTCACTCACTCACTCACTCACTCACTCACTAACTGGCCCGTATGTGCCGAATTCCATCGGAGAACGAACTGGATGCCGTCCGCCGTTCGTATGACAATCTGCAGCTCGATGAGGAGGAGTACCTGAAGCTGTTGGACATAAATGATGACGCCGTGGAGTACTTCTCCAAGGAGCAGGTCATTCGCGCCCGGAACGGAGGCATCAATCAAAATGTTGGTTAATGGCAAATAAAAATGAAGTTCGAGGTTCAACATAAACTCAAATGTTAAAGAAGATAACCTGATATAGCCATCTACACAGTTTCTACCTGCAAAGCTGCCCGTCTCGAAACTCACTAGCGAAACATCAGGCACACACCCAGCTCACAACACAACTTTTCATAACCAGCATTCTTATGCGTGTGTTACAAGATGTTCCTCTAATGTTTCATTAGTAAAAAGTTTTGCACACGATTTCGGCGGCAGACATGTGTGTATTGACTTTACAATGATCCTGCGCTAATTTCGTCTTCAGTAGTAGTAATAGTCCATAATTTTATTTTATAAATTTAGATTTTTCCTACACAAAAGGTTATTAAATTAATGTTATTATTTCAGGGCATTGAATTCCTCGGCGACACGGAAACGCCTTCGACATCTGTTCCATCCACCAGCGAGTTCAATCCAACAACGTCTGAGTTTGAACGAATTGCCGACAGTTTGACTACTGAACAGGTACAATACACAAAAGCAGTAGTAAACCATTTAAGGGCACGCCATACTTCGTTTCACCCCGAAACTGAAACGTTTCAGTTTCCTGTTTCAGTTTCGTGTTTCCGACCAGAAATACGGAGTATGTCGTCAGGACAGAAACACAGACCCCACACAGACAGATTTCAAAAAGCCCGCGCACTGACAGAGGCCCTGTCTGTTGAATTGAAGGACTGGAGATCGGATGCACTGTGTTTTAGCCCTCACCCCCTACCACCCCCTTGGCCATTCCTGACCGAACTTCACAGCCAGCGCATGCGGCGGCTGAGTAAAAAGCTTAAGAGGGGGAAAACTACATCAAACACTTGTTTCTGCGATTTGAATCAAATTTATTCTTTTTCTGTATGTCCGATAATATAAAAGTATATTTTTTAATCAAGAATATGGTGCGTGTTTCTCCAGCTGTTGAAAAAACAAATTTGTCAGCTGTCAGCCTGCTTGGCAGCTTGTTTCGCATGTTTTTCGGATTTATTCGAAAAACACCTGAAACACAAACACGGGAAGGAATTTGCTTTAGTTTCGGCTGAAACAGAAACAAACCGAAGAAAAGTATGGCGTCAATTTGAAACGTTTCGCGTTTCGGGTGAAATTTCGTGTTTCTGTTTCGGTTTCAGCGAAGTATGGCGTGCCCTTTACATGAATCCAGGGTCTGCATATAATTCGTACAAACACAGTTGAATTTTTTGCGTTAAGGGTTGTCTTTTCATTAACTATGAAGAAACATGGATCCGATTATTTTTCATGGAATAATTTTTCAAACACATGGTGCACATAATTTGTTGTACGAAAAGTTTTCTCTGCACAATTTAATCCTCATCGGCTATAAAGACACTTGCTTCACCTACTAAAGCCATGTTGTTTCTGCAAGAAAAAATATTGCCCAAAACGTCTGATAATGAAACATCCCTAGCTTCAACTCAACTTTGTTGACACCATAGTTTAACACAGTATAGCGTGGGGTGATGATGATGGGCGTAATAACACTGATTGTCTGATGTTTCATTATCAGACGTTTTGGCCAATAGTTTTGCTTGCAGAAACAACATACGGGTTTTAGAGTGTTTTGTTTTTACTTAATCTAGCTACAATTCTCCTGTATTTCAGGGCACTGAATTCCTGCGTGACACGGAAACACCCTCAACATCTGGTTCATCCACCAGCGAGTTCAATCCAACAACGTCCGAGTTTGAACGATTTGACGAGCAGTCGACCACTGGACAGGTAAAACAAATACCAGACATACAAAGTAGAAGAAAATTTGCCTGAAATTGCAAATGAAGTAACTTATTAAACTAAACATACTAAGCATAACATACTAAAAAGTGTTCACCTTTTCAACTAGACTCCAGTTCTAGTAAACTCATTAAACAAAAGCAAATAATCTTTTCCAAGCAATTAATCATGAAATTAATGTCGACTGATACAGTACATAATGTTTCCTTGTTTTTTGTTTCAGCTGGCTTTTGAAGAGTCAACAACTGAGGAACTGAGCGTTCGTCTGCCGGAGACAACAAGCACCACTGAAGAGCAAGAGGTAATTTTCCTGTTTCCTTTCACTCGCTCACTCATTCACTCACTCACTCACTCACTCACTCACTCACTCACTCCACTCCACTCACTCACTCACTCACTCACTCACTCACTCACTCACTCACTCACTCACTCACTCACTCACTCACTCCACTCCACTCACTCACTCACTCACTTACTCACTCACTCACTCAATCACTCACTCACTCACTCACTCACTCACTCACTCACTCACTCACTCCCTTACTCACTCACTCACTCACTCACCAGCAAATTGAATAACTGCTACTCGCTGATTTTCTCCTGATGCAGCTTCAATGATTTTTTGAACAAATTCCTTTTGCCCTGTAAAATATCAAATAAATGAACAAGTGAG
>OZ038445.1:3858211-3870597 GCA_964036265.1 Daptonema setosum
GCTACTGTATTGACTATGGGTGTCGGTTACCGTATCATACTCGAACCATGCCCGACTTTGTGCCAGGCCCGTAGACTCTGCACCACTTTGTGCCAGGCCCGTAGACTCTGCCCCACATTGTGCCTGGCCCGTAGACTCTGCCCAACATTGTGCCTGGCCCGTAGACTCTGCCCCACTTTGTGCCAGGCCCGTAAACTTTGCCCCACGTTGTGCCTGGCCCTTAGACTCTGCCCCACGTTGTGCCAGCCCGTAGACTCTGCCCCACATTGTGCCTGGCCCGTAGACTCTGCCCACTTTGTGCCATGCCCGTAAACTTTGCCCCACGTTGTGCCTGGCCCGTAGACTCTGCCCCACGTTGTGCCAGCCCGTAGACTCTGCCCCACATTGTGCCTGGACCGTAGACTCTGCCCCACATTGAGCCTGGCCCGTAGACTCTGCCCCACGTTGTGCCAGCCCGTAGAATCTGCCCCACATTGTGCCTGGCCCGTAGACTCTGCTCCACGTTGTGCCAGCTTGTACACTCTGCCCCACATTGTGCCTGGCCCGTAGACTCTGCCCCACATTGTGCCTGGCCCGTAGACTCTGCCCCACATTGTGCCTGGCCCGTAGACTCTGCCCCACTTTGTGCCAGGCCCGTAAATTTTGCACCACGTTGTGCCGGGTCCGTGACTCTGCCCCACTTTGTGCCTGGCCGGTAGACTCTGTTCCACGGTGTGCCGGGCACGTAGACTCTGCCCCACGTTGTGCCTGGCCCGTAGACTCTGCCCCACGTTGTGCCAGCCCGTAGACTCTGCCCCACGTTGTGCCTGGCCCGTAGACTCTGCCCCACGTTGTGTCTGGCCCGTATACTCTGCCCCACGTTGTGCCTGGCCCGTAGACTCTGCCCCACGTTGTGCCAGCTTGTAGACTCTGCCCCACATTGTGCCTGGCCCGTAGACTCTGCCCCACATTGTGCCTGGCCAGTAGACTCTGCCCCACGTTGTGCCTGGCCCGTAGACTCTGCCCCACTTTGTGCCAGGCCCGTAAACTTTGTCCCACGTTGTGCCGGGTCCGTGACTCTGCCCCACATTGTGCCTGGCCCGTAGACTCTGCCCCACTTTGTGCCAGGCCCGTAAACTTTGCCCCACGTTGTGCCTGGCCCGTAGACTCTGCCCCACGTTGTGCCAGCCCGTAGACTCTGCCCCTCGTTGTGCCTGGTCCGTAGACTTTGCCCCACGTTGTGTTTGGCCCGTATACTCTGCCCCACGTTGTGCCGGGCCCGTAGACTCTGCCCCACGTTGTGCCAGCCCGTATACTCTGCCCCACTTTGTGCCTGGCTCGTAGACTCTGCCCCACATTGTGCCTAGCCCGTAGACTCTGCCCCACGTTGTGCCTGGCCCGTAGACTCTGCCCCACGTTGTTCCAGCCCGTATACTCTGCCCATCGTTGTGCCTGGCCCGTAGACTCTGACCCACGTTGTGCCAGCCCGTAGACTCTGCCCCACATTTTGCCTGGCCCGTAGACTCTGCCCCACGTTGTGCCAGCCCGTAGACTCTGCCCCACTTTGTGCCAGGCCCGTAGACTCTCCACCACTTTGTGCCAGGCCCGTAGACTCTGCCCCACATTGTGCCTGGCCCGTAGACTCTGCCCAACATTGTGCCTGGCCCGTAGACTCTGCCCCACTTTGTGCCAGGCCCGTAAACTTTGCCCAACGTTGTGCCGGGCCCGTAGACTCTGCCCCACGTTGTGCCTGGCCCGTAGACTCTGCCCCACGTTGTGCCAGCCCGTAGACTCTGCCCCACATTGTGCCTGACCCGTAGACTCTGCCCCACATTGAGCCTGGCCCGTAGACTCTGCCCCACTTTGTGCCAGGCCCGTAAACTTTGCCCCACGTTGTGCCGGGTCCGTGACTCTGCCCCACTTTGTGCCGGGCCGGTAGACTCTGTTCCACGGTGTGCCGGGCACGTAGGCTCTGCCCCACGTTGTGCCTGGCCCGCAGACTCTGCCCTACGTTGTGCCTGGCCCGTAGACTCTGCCCCACATTGTGCCTGGCCCGCATACTCTGCCCATCGTTGTGCCTGGCCCGTAGACTCTGCCCCACGTTGTGCCAGCCCGTAGACTCTGCCCCACGTTGTGCCAGCCCGCAGGCTCTGCCCCACGTTGTGCCAGCCCGTAGACTCTGCCCCACTTTGTGCCAGGCCCGTAGACTCTTCCCACTTTGTGCCAGGCCCGTAGACTCTGCCCACTTTGTGCCAGGCCCGTAGACTCTGCCCCACTTTGTGCCAGACCCGTAGACTCTGCCCCACTTTGTGCCAGACCCGTAGACTCTGCCCCACGTTGTGCCGGGTCGCGAGTTTACTAACTGCACTATTCTGAGAATCCAAAATTGCCAAACTTGTAATTTACGAGTTTTTTTAAAACAAAAGTGTTTTGGAGAATCGAAATTTTTAAGTTGTATGCATTTTCGATCCACCAATTAATTTTTCAAACGGATCCCACCTCCGCGCTCCGCGCAGTGCTAACGCGCTTGTCCTCGCTATCGCTCGGACAAGCCAGCCTCACGATAGGTTATCGGGGGTAACGAACAGTAAAACTTCAAAGGGAATAGTAAAACTTCGAAAAAACTCGTCTGCGGCCAGTATTTTATCAAAATTTTACAAAAGGTTTTGAACCCAGAACCTCTCGCATGCGAGGCCAACACCCTAACCACCAGGCCATACCTGCTTTGGTTGATATGTGATAAACGCTGGTGTCAACATATGACGGTGGAAGCATGCGTTAGTTGCATTCACTGCACGTGTTGAATTTTGGATTCTCAGAATAGTGCAGTTAGAAATCTTGCTGCCGGGTCCGTGACTCTGCCCCACTTTGTGCCGGGCCGGTAGACTGCCCCATGTTGTGCCTGGCCCGTAGACTCTGCCCATCGTTGTGCCTGGCCTTTTTGAAAACGGGGTTATGTAGGGGGTTTATATAACATATGTAGGGGTTTCAAAAACCGCAATGGAAGTTGTCATATGGACGACAAACCGTAGAAACTTTCAGGCAAAAATATACAAAAATACTTGAATAAAATTACCCATGAATTAAGAAAAAAAATTCGGGCCGCATACAAAAAGGACATTTACTAGGATATCCCCCCCCCCCCCGTTTGGTTCACTCAGAGATTCTGCGTTTGCCATTGAGTTTCATAAACTGAATGGCAGGCTAAGAAACGTGTTCTTGCCAACACAAAAAACCAAACATTTGTTATCCTTATTTAAAAAAAAGCCGTTTAATAAATTAGTTTGTAATATGTTTGATTTGAATTTGGCAAATTGAAAGCATATGATTATAATAATATTTCGTCAAGATTAATAGTAATTTGAATAAAGGGGCATGTTCTTACTATTCAGTAGTTTAGGATGACATGAAAATATTATTATAGGTAAGAAAAATTTAATTTGAAGCATACCATCAGGACACAAAAAATTAAGCTTGGCATATTTACAACAAAATAAAGCTTGGCATATTTACAAAAAAATAGAGCTTGACAATTTAACAACAAAATAAATCTAGACATATTTACAACAAAATAAAGTTTGGCATATTTACAACAAAATAAAGCTTGACAATTTAACAACAAAATAAAGCTAGTCATATTTACAACAAAATAAAGTTTGGTATATTAACAACAAAATAAAGCTGAGCATATTTACAACAAAATAAAGCTTGACATATTAACAACGAAATAAAGCTTATCATATTTACAACAGAATAAAGCTTGGCATGTTTACAACAAAATAAAGCTTGACAAATCAACAACAAAATAAAGCTTAACATGTTTACAACAAAATAAAGCTTAGCAAATTTACAACAAAAACAAGCTTGACATATTAACAACAAAATAAAGCTTGACAAATTAACAACAAAATAAAGCTTGACAAATTAACAACAAAATATAGCCAATCATATTTACAACAAAATAAAGTTTGGTATATTTACAACAAAATAAAGTTTAGCATATTTACAACAAAATAAAGCTAGAAAATATTAACAACAAAATAAAGCTTATCATAATTACAGCAAAATAAAGCCTGGCATAATTTCAACAAAATAAAGCTTGACATATTTACAACAAATTAAAGCTTGATAAATTAACAACAAAATAAAGTTTATTATATTTACAACAAAATATATACAACAATGTAAAGCTTGGCATATTTACAACTAAATAAAGCTTGGCATATTTACAACTAAATAAAGCTTGGCATATTTTCAACAAAATAAAGCTTGGCATGTTTACAACAAAAAAAGCTTAGCATATTTACAATAAAATAAAACTTGGCATATTTACAACAAAATAAAGCTTGGCATATTAACAACAAAATAAAGCTTGGCATATTTACAACGAAATAAGGCTTAGCATATTTACAAGAAAATAAAGCTTGACATAATTACAAAAAAGCTTATCATATTAACAACAAAATAAAGCTTGGCGTAGTAACAACAGAATAAAGCTGAGCAAAAGAAAAAACGGTGGAGATTTTCACTAAAACGTGTCAATAGTTACTGTTATTACATAATTACTGAAAAATACATAATGCAATAATTACGCACATATAATGAGAAAAACACTCAAACAGTTTGCAAAAAAACCTTGAGAACATCATCAGAGTAAAAAATTGAGATTTTTATGATTTTTAGATGATAATGTCGAAAATTACTCGTACATTACACTTACAAAATTTATAGAGTATAAAAAAGCAGCAAAATTTCAAAAAATCTTGATGACATCTGAAAAAAACAATCGTTCGTATGAGAAGAAAAAACAAAATAAAGTCATAAACATAAAAAAATTCATCATATTCACAATGCTTAACGACATTTACATAATAACTACGTAAAAATGAAAATTATGATACGCATTTAAATTACGCAAGAAAATATTACAGTAAAATGACAAAAAAACATTTATGAAATCATGATAAACTATAAAAAATTAGTATTCGTATGACAAAAAAAACAAGATAAAGCTAAGCCCGCACATTGAAACTGTCATGAATCTTACAATACGTTCAAAACTACAGGGTTATTGGAATAAGCATTACAGAAAACACGATTCCCGTCGCTCATACATAAGCCTGATTTTTTTTACCTTGAAAACACGAACTCGACTAAAAAAACACTCACTCATAAGAAAAATTAAAATTTAGTTTTAGAAACCGACTGACACAATAAAACATGTGAGAAAATAATGCTTAGCTCAAAAAAACGTCAACTGTCATGATTTTTACTTCACATGTAGAAAACACAGAGAAAATTAACACGCCTCACAGAAAACACTAACTAGACATAGAAACTGTGGTGTATAAAAAACAGCAGAATAATACTAAAAATTAAATTCAATATATTTCATGAACAAATAAAGCGAACCCAGTCACTGTGAAATCAGATTAAAAATTCTACAAAAATAAAATTACAAATACAATTACAAAAAAATTACAAAAATAACTTATCAAAATGGGATGGGACATCCCGATCGTCCAAAACGAGGGTTGCTTGTCTATAGAGCTAGAAATTAGTGTGGGGGGAGAAGATGGGGTGTGATTTGGCCAAATTCATGCCATTCCACAAAAAAAATAAAAAAACAATTTTTTTTTAATTTGGCTATTTCACCATCAAAAAGGGGAGTTCAGCATTGCTCACCTATTTATTCTGCTGTACTGATGTGCGTACACAAGCAGTATTACTGTATGTACTTCGAACAATCGTTGTAAGATCATGTACATACAGTACTTCGGTGCGGTACAGTACCAGCTTGCATGGAAATTCATCGATTCAGAACCAGTTAGATTTTCAGGTTCAAGTATTGAATCAAACTCTGTAAAGTTTCATCAACTTGAATCACTTGTTTATGTTGCAAATATACAACAATCTTGCAACTATACAACACTGTTGCAACTATACAACACTGTTGCAACTATACAACACTTGTCATTATAAACGGTCTTCACGTTGAAGACATAAATAGCTCATATTTGAGTATGACAAACCCAGTTGTCAGATCTTTTAGATGCGTACATAACATGCAATATGTAATGTACATATTATACATACATAAAACTCTTCTTTTATGTGTGTCAATTTGAACACTTACATACATACCATCCAAACTCGAAGTTGGATGGAAAAATTTACTTACGAAATTCTAAAATCAACAAAGTTGCTGTATTCTGACATTTCGGTCGGATGGGATGGGATGGTGAACTCGACTGCATATGTCTAGCCTATCCAGACTTTCTTGTTAGCCAAAAACATTTTGGCGCGCAATTAAAATTCAAAATTGTTTTTGGCGCGCTTTCAAAATTTCAAGAAACAAAAACTTCTTTCATATAACTTTGAGAAGACATACGAAAACTGCGCTTAATTCATTGCATACGTGCGTGCGTAACCGACAAGCAAAAAATGAAACAACTGTTTTCTCCAACAAAATACTGAAAGTTTCGTGATAAAAAGAGTCAACTGTGGTACACAAGGTTGATTCCGCCATTCTAGTACTCGGGCATTATTCATCATAAATACTATAAACACGTACCATTCATAAAATGCACATTCGAATCACGTTCCGTTCAACCTACTCAATACAGTAATACAGCTGTAATACCACTCGTTTTACCAGTAAAAAATGCCATGATATTCACTGTAAAAAAAGTAAAAAAAAATAATAAAAAATCTCGGCAGATCAATGGTATAGTTTTCAGGGGTACTTAAGTATTGAGGACTCTGGCCAGCACCTACTTAAGCGAATTCCTAAAGAGGTGGGAAAAACCCGGGACTGAAGAATGCAAAAGCCCCCGCTAAAACCTTTACATTGTTCGGTCGCCGGGTGCACTACACTACGAGCCGGCCAGAGATGAAGGCGGTTACGACAAGTCCACCTGGATGTTTCTTGCCCGTCCACCATTGCCATGATCTGCAGGTTGTTCTTTCAGGTTACTGTAGGTCATTGACCATCACAATGAATACCATGGCCTCATCATAAATACTCACAAGTCAAAATAAATCACAGCTGCATTGCCGAATTGCCGAAATTCAGGTATTGTACATATTTCAGATATCTTTTCGCAAAAATCACAGTTACTACATACGAGTAAGTTTAACGACGGAAACAACCAAGTGTGAAACAATTGACCATGAGTAGTTAGTCATTCTATCACTCTATATAGGGTTTTCATAACCTAAGGTTTACGGATGGCTTTTCTAGCCGGAAAAAAACTTCAAAAATAGTACTAAAAACGGGAAAAAAATCCCGAGTCCATTCCATCTTTCTCATTTCATATCGAATTAAAATTTTCGTGTTTTTTTGGTTAAAAAGTAGAATTCCATCGACTTGGATTATTATATAATAAGTCCAGTTTTCTTTCTGTTAAAAAGTGGATTTCCATCGACTTGCATTATGGACAATCTGCCCCTTTTACTTTCTAATAAAAAAGTGAAATTTCACCATCGATTTGGATTATCGTATAATAAGTCAACTTATCCACCGGCCCATCCACATCCGTGTAAAAGAACACGCCAAAATACAGCAATCAATATTGATGATTAATTACGAAAATTTTACCAAAATTTTTTTGGCGCGCATTCAAACTTGACCAAGTTTGTAGTTTTTCACACTACTCTTGCACGAAATACTTATAAAACTGCACATTTCACTAAATGTAGGAACATATATAAGAAGCCGAGAAAGGCGTTTTTCGCAGTTACATAGCCTATCCAGGGTTTCTTGTCAGCCAAAACAAAGTTTTGACACGCAGTTAGAATTGAAATCTGTTTTGGCGCGTTTTCAAATTTCGGCGCGCGTTCAAACATGATCAACTTTCTAGCTGTTCACACTACTTGTGCACAAGTAACTGAATTGTATTATTTTTATGTACATTCATGTACATAAAGAAGTCCCATGAAAGGGAACAGTTTTACGAGCACTCAAGCACGTAAACATCGGTTAACATGTAAGAAAATAATTTTGCGTACTAATATTTCCCTCCCTTTAAGGGGAGACCTTTACAAAAACTTTTTACCAGCCCGTCCAAAGGGGAGAGGGAAAATCCAAGAAAAAAACAGTGGTGAGTAATAAAATGTTAGATGAGTAAAAAACAAAATAACACAGTTTGGTAGTCAAAAAAAACACAACTATTAAGTTTAAAAAACACAACTATTTAGTTAAACTCGATCAAGAAAGTATGTTAAGTTAACAACACAAAGTTAAAAGTTATGTCAACAAATCATGTTATAGTTAAACGATTTTTTTAGTAGAAAGTAACGGATTATAAATTACAAGGAACCATTAGTATAAAAAACAATATTAGAGAAAAGCTAATAACCGGGAATACAACCAAAAAGTTATAGCCTATCCAGGGTTTCTTGTTAGCCAAAAATAAATTTTGCATTTCGTTTACGCCCAAATGCAACAAATAAAGCGCAATTTTCGTATGCTTTCCAAATGTTATGTAAAAAGGTATTTATTGCTCGAAATTTTGAAAGCGCGCCAAAAACAGATTTTAATGAACAGATTTTAAACTGCGCGCCAGAAAGTTTGTGGCTAACAAGAAACCCTGGATAGGCTATAGTGAAAGTGAGTAAAACGGAAAACCTGACCAAAAAAGAATGATTACAAAAACTCTAAATTTATCGAAATAAGGAAATCCCTGTCTATGATTGGTCAGATCATGAACAAATAAAAATTATTATATTAATACTAAAACTTGAGTTACAACAATCAACTAACGAACGAAAATACTGATAATTATTAGTTGAAAATGTGATTAGAAAAACGCGAAAATACCAAATTTAGTCAACAAACAAAAAAACTGGTAATTAAATGACAACCGGTGTTATACTGCTCATGATTGATTATGCAAAAAATCCGAATCGGGTTTGCGTAGGATCCGTAAGATTTTTCCTTCAGTGTCAGTTGCATACGAGATTTTAAAATCTGAAAATGGCTTAAAATGATGCAAATTTTTTAATTTTTGAAGTGCTTCAATCTTCAGTGAAATAACTCGTGATTCTTATATTTTTATGCGTGTTTTTTTATTAATTACATTGCCTATTGCCTCGAAGAAATGAGCGCAGCCAATTTCCCCAGTAACACTTTTCACCTTCAACAAAGTTCGAAAATCTTACAACGTATTGCATAATGAAACACGAACAGTATATGTACTGTAGATAAGCGAAAAATTACGAGTTTTAGTCAACAAACAAAAAACTGGTAATTACTTGAAAACCTTGATTAGAAAAACGCAAATTTACGAAGTTAGGTGAAAACAACATGTAAAACTTCCTAAAATATTATTCAACAAAAGTAACCGAGTAGTAAGTTATATTAGTTAATAAAACTGTTAATTCAAGGCACAACAAGTTAACGAAAGAAACGCGTAAAAAATAAATAAACTGGAGTAATAAATGTTAGTTAAACCATGAGCCTGTCCGTAAAGGCAGTTACTACATTCGCTAAAAAGTTTTGAGAAAATTGGCACATCTGCCTGGGCAGGTTCATGAAATATTTAGTGAAAAATAACAACCAACAAAAGCAACGAATTAGTGAGTTAAATTGGTTACAAAAACAGTAATAAAAAATGTTAAGGCACAACAACAGCAAACGAGTTGAACAACGAAATTTGTTATTGAAAATAAACCTTGAGTTATAATATTAATAAAACAATAACATAAATGTGAGCAAATTAATAAAAAAAACTGATCAATCGGCAGTAACTACATTCGCTCTAAATTTTTTGAAAAAAGCCTTCTCTGCCGATGATCAGTTTATGAAAAATTAATAAGATACGATTGATAACGAAAATTAGTAAAAAATTATTTTGGTCAAAGTAACTCGTAATTCCAAATAATCTACCGTAAGAATTTTGGCGCGCATTCAAATTTGAGCGCGCCCGCGCGTAAAAAACTAAGACATGTTTAGATTTTTACGCTACACGTGGAAAACATACCCTAAAACAAACCAACTCTCTAGTGGTATAGTAAAAAAAGAACATTAGTTACAAAAAAACTAGTAACAAGATACTTTGACCAAAATATAATAACATGAAACAAGAACAGTGCATCAGACCATGATAAACTGGCTGACAGTTTTCATGTGAAAACTAGGTCAGAACACCATTCAGCCATTCATCCGGTCGGATGTTAATACAATGCAAAGCAAAAAACCGGTCGAAATCGCGAATGTCTGATAAAAACAAGTACACTGAAAGAATTTCCGAGTTAAAAAGGTTTACTTCGGAATTTTTCTAAACTAAATATTTATCACGAACGGACGACATCCGGGAAATCGACCGAGAAAATACATAAAAGAAAAATACAACAACAAAATTTTTAGGGTTTTTATAATTTTTTATTGTTTTTGGTTTTTATGTTTTTTAATTTTTTTTTGTTTTTTCGTTTTTTTCGAGTAATTATACAAGGAAAGCAGTCATTTTCAATTTTCTCCACATCAGGTTGATCGCTTCAAAATTTAGACTAAAAAATCATCTGTGAAAACTGTTTTTCTAAACAAAAGCTTTTTCAATGAAAAATAATGTCTGAAGGTAAAAGTAATTTGAATGAAATTAAATATAGAAATGAAAATCACAAAATAATATATACTCCGAGTCAACAAGATGTAGAAAACACTAAAAATGACTGCTTTCCATACCAAAGCCAATCATTTCAGTAGTCAAAATAAGCTGTATTGTATTTTTTTACGTCATCGTTTTTTACCATTCAAGATGAGAAAATAAATAAAAAACGCCCTCTAAATTTTTTGCGAAAAACTGTAAACAAAAAACACCAATACAGCTTACTAAAACCACTAAAATGATTGGGCTTGGCATCGTACGCCCACTATTACTGAGATGAACGTTTAGGAATGGTCGTTCAGTTACGATTGAACGAAAAATTTTCTTCCATTAAGTTATTCTTTTCGATAATTTACAAAACGAGAAAAATATAAAATCTTGAAAAAGTTAAAATTCTCAATCATAAATGAACGACAAAACGCTAAACCTTCACCTCAGTAGTAGTGGACGTAGGTGCAGCGCACGCGTCGGCGCAGGTTGTAGGCCGGGCCCTTGTCCGACATCGGGTCAGTGGGTGGACGAGGACCGACTGCAAAGCGAGTGAGTGGGTGGGTGAGTGAGTGAGTGAGTGAGTGAGTGAGTGAGTGAGTGAGTGAGTGAGTGAGTGAGTGAGTGAGTGAGTGAGTGAGTGAGTGAGTGAGTGAGTGAGTGAGTGAGTGAGTGAGTGAGTGAGTGAGTGAGTGAGTGAGTGAGTGAGTGAGTGAGTGAGTGAGTGAGTGAGTGAGTGAGTGAGTGAGTGAGTGAGTGAGTGAGTGAGTGAGTGAGTGAGTGAGTGAGTGAGTGAGTGAGTGAGTGAGTGAGTGAGTGAGTGAGTGAGTGAGTGAGTGAGTGAGTGAGTGAGTGAGTGAGTGAGTGAGTGAGTGAGTGAGTGAGTGAGTGAGTGAGTGAGTGAGTGAGTGAGTGAGTGAGTGAGTGAGTGAGTGAGTGAGTGAGTGAGTGAGTGAGTGAGTGAGTGAGTGAGTGAGTGAGTGAGTGAGTGAGTGAGTGAGTGAGTGAGTGAATGAGTGAGTGAGTGAGTGAGTGAGTGAGTGAGTGAGTGAGTGAGTGAGTGAGTGAGTGAGTGAGTGAGTGAGTGAGTGAGTGAGTGAGTGAGTGAGTGAGTGAGTGAGTGAGTGAGTGAGTGAGTGAGTGAGTGAGTGAGTGAGTGAGTGAGTGAGTGAGTGAGTGAGTGAGTGAGTGAGTGAGTGAGTGAGTGAGGAGTGAGTGAGTGAGTGAGTGAATGAGTGAGTGAGTGAGTGAATGAGTGAGTGAGTGAGTGAGTGAGTGAGTGAGTCAGTGAGTGAGTGAGTGAGTGAGTGAGTGAGTGAGTGAGTGAGTGAGTGAGTGAGTGAATTCTGTCATTTTAACTAACAAACCTGTATCTTCTGCGCTGTTTCCTCTATCACACGTTGCGTTTCATTGACAGACGATTTTGACGGTTCGGTAGCATTTTTCTCATTAGCTAATTCTTCAGTAATATTTTCCCCATTAACCGATTGTTCAGTACCCACCTGAACTTGTGCCGTGAATGCCTGTTGACACAGAAGACCCACCACGACCAGAATCACCAAGATCGCTCGTTGAAGTGCACCCATTTGAACTGATAAAACTATGTGAGAATTGCTGAATTCATGTAGCAGTCAGTTGATTGGCACTAATTGGTTAACTAATTAGAATAATAGCAAACAGTCATGTTTAACGAGGAGTATAATAAAAAAAATTGTTTCGATAGAACCAAAATAATTAAACTTGCGGTTGCATGTTTAAAGTTTCACTACTGAGTTATCCAACAAATTATGTAGAGCTACGGCAAAGAGATTA
>OZ038445.1:3875797-3893297 GCA_964036265.1 Daptonema setosum
ACTTTTTGGTTGTATTCCCGGTTTTTAGCTTTTCTGTAATATTGTTTTTTATACTAATGGTTTCTTGTAATTTACATACAATTCGTTACTTTCTACAAAAATATTTCGTTTGACTATAACATGTTGTGTTGACATAACTTTTAACTTTGTGATTTCTTGATCGAGTTTAACTAAATAGTTGTGTTTTTTTAAACTGAATAGTTGTGTTTTTTTAACTACCAAACTGTGTTATTTTGTTTTTTACTCATCTAACATTTTATTACTCACCACTGTTTTTTATTGGATTTTCCCTCTCCCTTTTGGACGGGCTGGTAAAAAGTTTTTGTAAACCTCTCCCTTAAAGCGAGGGCAACTTTAGTACGCAAATTTATATTCTTACACTTTAACCGATTTTTACGTACTTGAGTGCTCGTAAAACTTTTCCCTTCCATGGGACTTCTTTATGTACATTGTAATTTGTGCACAAGTAGTGTGAACAGCTACAAAATTGATCATGTTTGAACGCGCGCCAAAATTTGAAAACGCGCCAAAACAGATTTCCATTCAAATTGCTTGCACATTTTTTGGCTAACAAAAAAACGCTGAGTAGGCTATACAGTACATATATGTAACTGTGGAAAAAGCCTTTCTACACTCAGTGAAATGTGCACTTTTATAAATATTTCGTGCACGAGTAGTGTGAACAGCTACAAAACACGGTCAAGTTCAAACTCGCGCCAAAATTTGAATGCGCGCCAAATTGGGTTAATTTTCGGAGTGAAGAGAAATATTGACCAGACTATATGAAATTTCGTAAGTAATCATCAATATAGATTGCTGTATTTTGGCCTAACCTTTTCATTACGACTATGTATGTACATACGGATGTGGATAGGATGGTGGAAAACTGAACTGATTATTCAATAATCCAAGTCGAACGTGAAATTCCACGTTTTTATTAGAAAGAAAACGGGACAGATTGTCCATAATGCAAGTCGATAGTGAACTTGCAGTTTTTAAGCGAAAGAAAACTGGACTGGTTGTTCAAAATAATGTCGATGGAATTCCACTTTTCAACCAAAAAAAATCGAAAATCTTAATTTGTTATGAAATGAGAAAGATGGAATGGACTCGGGATTTGTTTTCCCGTTTTTGGTCCTATTTTTTTCTTTTTTTCCGGCTATTTGATGAAAACCCTGTAAATGAGCATTATAGAGGGATAGAATGACCAAATGGTCATGGTCAACTGTTTCACACTTGGTCGTTTCCGTCGTTCAACTTACTCGAATTCAGAAACTGCTGCTGCGTAGTAACTGTGATTTTTGCGAAAAGATACCTGAAATATGTACAATACCTGAATTTCGGCAATTCGGCAATGCAGCTGTAATTTATTTTGACTTGTGAGTATTTATGATGAGGCCATGGTATTCATTGTGATGGTCAATGACCTTCAGTAACCTGAAAGAACAACCTGCAGATCATGGCAATGGTGGACGGGCAAGAAACATCCAGGTGGACTTGTCGTAACCGCCTTCATCTCTGGCCGGCTCGTAGTGTAGTTCACCCGGCGACCGAAAAATGTAAAGGTTTTAGCGGGGGCTTTTGCATTCTTCAGTCCCGGGTTTTCCCACCTCTTTAGGAATTCTCTTAAGTAGGTGCTGGCCAGAGTCCTCAATACTTAAGTACCCCTGAAAACCATACCATTGATCTGCCGATAATTTTTTTATTTTTTATTTATTTTTTACTTTTTTTCACAGTAAATATCATGGCATTTTTTACTGGTAAATCGAGTAGAATTACAGCTGTCTTACTGTATTGACTAGGTTGAACGGAACGTGATTCGAACGTGCGTTTTTATGAACGGTAAAAATACTATTTTTAAATAGTTGTTTTGAGGAATGATGTCTGAGTACTAGAATGGCGGAATCAACCTTGTGTACCACCACACTTGACTGTTTTATATTACGAAACTTTCAGTACTTTATTGGAGAAAACAGTTGCTTTATTATTCTGCGTGTTGGTAACGCACGTACTGTTTGCAATGAATTAAGCGCAGTTTTCCTATAATGTCTTCCCAAAGTTATATGAAAGAAGTTTTTGTTACTTGAAATTTTGAGAGCGCGCCAAAATCAATTTTGAATTTGAACTGCGCGCCAAAATGTTTTTGGCTAACAAGAAAGTCTGGATAGGCTAGACATATGTACATATGCAGTCGAGTTCACCATCCCATCCCATCCGACCGAAATGTCAGAATACAGCATCTTTGTTGATTTTAGAATTTCGTAAGTAAATTTTTCCATCCAACTTCGAGTTTGGATGGTATGTATGTAAGTGTTCAAATTGACACACATAAAAGAAGAGTTTTATGTATGTATAATATGTACATTACATAATGCATGTTATGTACGCATCCAAAAGATCTGACAACTGATTTTGTCATACTCAAATATGAGCTATTTATGTCTTCAACGTGAAGACCGTTTATAATGACAAGTGATGTATAGTTGCAACAGTGTTGTATAGTTGCAAGATTGTTGTATATTTGCAACATAAACAAGTGATTCAAGTTGATGAAACTTTACAGAGTTTGATTCAATACTTGAACCTGAAAATCTAACTGGTTCTGAATCGATGAATTTCCATGCAAGCTGGTACTGTACCGCACCGAAGTACTGTATGTACATGATCCTACAACGATTGTTCGAAGTACATACAGTAATACTGCTTGTGTACGCACATCAGTACAGCAGACTGATAAATACGTGAGGAATGATGCAATTTCCCTTTTAATGGTGAATTAGCCAAAATTAAAAAAACCGATGTTTTTTCATAATTTTTTTGTGGAATGGCATGAATTTGGCTAAATTACACCCCCATCTTCTCCCTCCCCATTTCTCCCTCTATAGACAAACACCCCTCGTTTAGGACGATCGGAATGTCCCATTTTTGATAAGTTATTTTTGTAAAAATTTTATTTTAATCTGATTTCACAGTGACTGGGTTCGCTTCATTTGTTCATGAAATATATTTAGTTTAATTTTTAGTATTATTCTGCTGTTTTTTATACACTACAGTTTCTATTTCTAGTTAGTGTTTTCTGTAAGGCGTGTTGAGTTTCTGTGTTTTCTACATGTGAAGTAAAAATCATGACAGTAGACGTTTTTTTAGCTAAGCATTGTTTTCTCACATGTTTTATTGTGTTAGTCGGTTTCGAACTAAATTAATTTTTTCCTATCAGTGAGTGCTATTTTATAGTTTTTGTAATCATGATTTCATAAACGTTTTTTTGTCCTTTTACTGTAATATTTTCTTGCGTAATTTGAATGCGTGTTGTAACATAATTTTCATTTTTACGTAGTTATTTTGCAAATGTCGTTAAGCAATGTGAATATGATGGATTTTTTATGTGTATGGCTTTATTTTGTTTTTTCTTCTTCTCTTACGAACGATTGTTTTTCTCAGGTGTCATCAAGATTTTTGAAATTTTGCTGCTTTTTATCATCTAAAATCATAAAATTCGCGATTTTTTTACTGTAATGATGTTCTAAGTTTTTTTGCATAATGTTTGAGTGTTTTTCTCATTGTGTGTGCGTAATTATTGTATTATGTATTTTTCAGTAATTATTAACAGTTTTTGTGAAATTCTTCACCGTTTCTTCTTTTGCTCAGCTTTATTCTGTTGTTACTATCCCAAGCTTTATTTTGTTAGAAATATGATAAGGTTTTTTGTATATATGTCAAGCTTTATTTTGTTGTAAATATGATAAGCCTTATTTCATTGCAAATATGCCAAGCTTTATTTTGTTGTTAATATGCCAAGCTTTATTTTGTTGTAAATGTGCCAAGCTTTATTTTATTGTAAATATGCTAAGCTTTTTTGTTGTAAATATGCCAAGCTTTATTTTGCTGAAAATATGCCAAGCTTTATTTAGTTGTAAATATGTATGCCAAGCTTTATTTAGTTGTAAATATGCCAAGCTTTACATTGTTGTATATATTTTGTTGTAAATAAAAATACTTTATTTTGTTGTTAATTTGTCAAGCTCTAATTTGTTGTAAATATGCCAAGCTTTATTTTGTTGTAATCATGCCAGGCTTTATTTTGTTGTAATTATGATAAGCTTTATTTTGTTGTTAATATGTTCTAGCTATAGTTTGTTGTAAATGTGCTAAACTTTATTTTGTTGTAAATATACCAAACTTTATTTTGTTGCAAATATGATTGGCTATATTTTGTTGTTAACTTGTCAAGCTTTATTTTGTTGTTAATATGTCAAGCTTTATTTCGTTGTAAATATGCTAAGCTTTATTTTGTTGTAAATATGTTCAGTTTTTTTGTTGTTAACTTGTCAAGCTTTATTTTGTTGTAAACATGCCAAGCTTTATTTTGTTGTAAATATGATAAGCTTTATTTTGTTGTTAAGATGTCAAGCTTTATTTTGTTGTAAATATGCTCAGCTTTATTTTGTTGTTAATATACCAAACTTTATTTTGTTGTAAATATGACTAGCTTTATTTTGCTGTTAAATTGTCAAGCTTTATTTTGTTGTAAATATGCCAAGCTTTAATTTGTTGTTAATATGTTCTAGCTTTAGTTTGTTGTAAATATGCTGAACTTTATTTTGTTGTAAATATATCAAACTTTATTTTGTTGCAAATATGATTGGCTATATTTTGTTGTTAATTTGTCAAGCTCTATTTTGTTGTTAATATGTCAAGCTTTATTTTGTTGTAAATATGCTAAGCTTTATTTTGTTGTAAATATGTTAAGCTTTATTTTGTTGTTAATTTGTCAAGCTTTATTTTGTTGTAAACATGCCAAGCTTTATTTTGGTGTAAATATGAGAAGCTTTATTTTGTTGTTAATATGTCAAGCTTTATTTTGTTGTAAATATGCTCAGCTTTATTTTGTTGTTAATATACCAAACTTTTTTTTGTTGTAAATATGACTAGCTTTATTTTGTTGTTAAATTGTCAAGCTTTATTTTGTTGTAAATTTGCCAAGCTTTATTTTGTTGTAAATATGACTAGCTTTATTTTGTTGTTAAATTGTCAAGCTTTATTTTTTTTATATGCCAAGCTTTATTTTGTTGTAAATATGCCAAGCTTTATTTTTTAGGTCTTGATGGTATGCTTCAAATTAAATTTTTCTTACCTATAATAATACTGACGAAATATTACTATAATCATATGCTTTCAATTTGCCAAATTCAAATCAAACATATTTGAAACTAATTTATTAAACGGCTTTTTTTCAAATAGGGATGAAAAATGTGTGGTTTTTTGTGTTGGCAAGAACACGTTTCTTAGCCTGCCATTCAGTTTATGAAACTCAATGGCAAACGCAGAATCTCTGAGTGAACCAAACGGGGGGGGGGGGGGAATACTAGTAAATGTCCTTTTTGTATACGGCCCGGATTTTTTTCTTAATTCATGGGTATTTTTGTTTAAGTATTTTTGTTTATTTTTGCCTGAAAGTTTCTTATTTCTTTATTTCTAGGGTTTGTCGTCCATATGACAACTTCCATTGCGGTTTTTGAGACCCCTACATATGAGTGGTTTTCAAAAACTAATGGGCGAGAAGTCTAAGAACCAGGCACAACGATGGGCAGAGTCTACAGGCCAGGCACAACGATGGCTAGAGTCTACGGGCCAGGCACAACGAGGTGCAGAGTCTACCGGCCCGGCACAAAGTGGGGCAGAGTCACGGACCCGGCACAACGTGGGGCAAAGTTCACGGGCCTGGCACAAAGTGGGGCAGAGTCTACGGGTTGGCACAACGTGGGGCAGAGTCTACGGGCCTGGCACAAAGTGGGGCAGAGTCTACGAGCCTGGCACAAAGTGGGGCAGAGTCTACGGGCTGGCACAACGTGATGCAGAGTCTACGGGCCAGGCACAACGATGGGCAGAGTCTACGGGCTGGCACAACGTAGGGCAGAGTCTACGGGCTGACACAACGTGGGGCAGAGTCTACGGGCCAGGCACAACGATGGGCAGAGTCTACGGGTTGGCACAACGTGGGGCAGAGTCTACGGGCCAGGCTCAATGTGGGGCAGAGTCTACGGGCTGGCACAACGTGGGGCAGAGTCTACGGGCCAGGCACAACGTGGGGCAGAGTCTACGGGCTGGCACAACGTGGGGCAGAGTCTACGGGCCAGGCACAACGTGGGGCAGAGTCTACGGGCCCGGCACAAAGTGGGGCAGAGTCACGGACCCGGCACAACGTGGGGCAAAGTCCACGGGCCTGGCACAAAGTGGGGCAGAGTCTACGGGCTGGCACAACGTGGGGCAGAGTCTACGGGCCAGGCACAATGTGGGGCAGAGTCTACGGGCCAGGCACAACGTGGGGCAGAGTCTACGGGCCAGGCACAACGATGGGCAGAGTCTACGGGTTGGCACAACGTGGGGCAGAGTCTACGGGCCAGGCTCAATGTGGGGCAGAGTCTACGGGCTGGCACAACGTGGGGCAGAGTCTACGGGCCAGGCACAACGTGGGGCAGAGTCTACGGGCCAGGCACAACGTGGGGCAGAGTCTACGGGCTGGCACAAAGTGGGCAGAGTCTACGGGCCAGGCACAACGTGGGGCAGAGTCTACGGGCCCGGCACAAAGTGGGGCAGAGTCACGGACCCGGCACAACGTGGGGCATAGTTTACGGGCCTGGCACAAAGTGGGGCAGAGTCACGGACCCGGCGCAACGTGGGGCAGAGTCTACGGGCTGACACAACGTGGGGCAGAGTCTACGGGCCAGGCACAATGTTGGGCAGAGTCTACGGGCCAGGCACAACGTGGGGCAGAGTCTACGGGCAAGGCACAATGTGGGGCAGAGTCTACGGGGTGGCAGAACGCGGGGCAGAGTCTACGGGCCCGGCACAATGTGGGGCAGAGTCTACGGGCCAGGCACAATGTGGGGCTGAGTCTACGGGCTGGCACAACGTGGGGTAGAGTCTACGGGCCAGGCTCAATGTGGGGCAGAGTCTACGGGCCAGGCACAATGTGGGGCAGAGTCTACGGGCTGGCACAACGTGGGGCAGAGTCTACGGGCCAGGCACATTGTGGGGCAGAGTCTACGGGCTAGGCACAATGTGGGGCAGAGTCTACGGCCCCGGCACAACGTGGGGAAGAGTCTACGGGCCCGGCGCAACGATGGGCAGAGTCTACGGGTCCGGCACAAAGTGGTGCAGAGTCTACGAGCCCGGTAAAACGTGGAACAGAGTCTACTGGCCCGGCACAACGTGGGGCAGAGTCTACGGGCCCGGCATAACGTGGGGCAGAGTCTACGGGCCCGGCATAACGTGGGGCAGAGTCTACGGGCCCGGCATAACGTGGGGCAGAGTCTACGGGCCCGGCACAAAGTGGGACAGAGTCTACGGGCCCGGTACAACGTGGAACAGAGTCTACTGGTCCGGCACAACGTGGAACAGAGTCTACTGGCCCGGCACAACGTGGAACGGAGTCTACTGGCCCGACACAACGTGGGGCAGAGTCTACGGGCCCGGCATAACGTGGGGCAGAGTCTACGGGCTGGCACAACGTGGGGCAGAGTGTACGGGCCAGGCACAACGTGGGGCAGAGTCTACGGGCCCGGCACACCGTGGAACAGAGTCTACCGGCCCGGCACAAAGTGGGGCAGAGTGTACGGGCAAGGCACAATGTTGGGCAGAGTCTACGGGCCAGGAACAATGTGGGGCAGAGTCTACGGGCCAGGCACAATGTGGGGCAGAGTCTACGGGCTGGCACAACATGGGGCAGAGTCTACGGGCCAGGCACAATGTGGGGCAGAGTCTACGGGCTGGCACAACGTGGGGCAGAGTCTACGGGCCAGGCACAATGTGGGGCAGAGTCTACGGGCCAGGCACAATGTGGGGCTGAGTCTACGGGCTGGCACAACGTGGGGCAGAGTCTACGGGCCAGGCTCAATGTGGGGCAGAGTCTACGGGCCAGGCACAATGTAGGGCAGAGTCTACGGGCTGGCACAATGTGGGGAAGAATCTACGGGCTGGCACAACGTGGGGCAGAGTCTACGGGCCAGGCACATTGTGGGGCAGAGTCTACGGGCTGGCACAATGTGGGGCAGAGTCTACGGGCTGGCACAACGTGGGGCAGAGTCTACGGGCCAGGCACATCGTGGGGCAGAGTCTACGGGCTAGGCACAATGTGGGGCAGAGTCTACGGGCCAGGCACAACGTGGGGCAGAGTCTACGGGCCCGGCACACCGTGGAACACAGCCTACCGGCCCGGCACAACGTGGGGCAGAGTCACGGACCCGGCACAACGTGGGGCAAAGTTTACGGGCCTGGCACAAAGTGGGGCAGAGTCTACGGGCCAGGCACAATGTTGGCCAGAGTCTACGGGCCAGGAACAATGTGGGGCAGAGTCTACGGGCCAGGCACAATGTGGGGCAGAGTCTACGGGCCAGGCACAATGTGGGGCAGAGTCTACGGGCCAGGTACAATGTGGGGCAGAGTCTAAGGGCTGGCACAACGTGGGGCAGAGTCTACGGGCCAGGCACAATGTGGGGCAGAGTCTACGGGCCAGGCACAATGTGAGGCTGAGTCTACGGACTGGCACAACGTGGGGCAGAGTCTACGGGCCAGGCTCAATGTGGGGCAGAGTCTACGGGCCAGGCACAATGTGGGGCAGAGTCTACGGGCTGGCACAACGTGGGGCAGAGTCTACGGGCCAGGCACATTGTGGGGCAGAGTCTACGGGCCCGGCACAAAGTGGGGCAGGGTCTACGGGCCCGGTACAACGTAGAACAGAGTCTACTGGTCCGGCACAACGTGGAACAGAGTCTACTGGCCCGGCACAACGTGGAACGGAGTTTACTGGCCCGACACAACGTGGGGCAGAGTCTACGGGCCCGGCATAACGTGGGGCAGAGTCTACGGGCTGGCACAACATGGGGCAGAGTGTACGGGCCAGGCACAACGTGGGGCAGAGTCTACGGGCCCGGCACACCGTGGAACAGAGTCTACCGGCCCGGCACAAAGTGGGGCAGAGTCAAGGACCCGGCACAACGTGGGGCAAAGTTTACGGGCCTGACACAAAGTGGGGCAGAGTCTACGGGCCAGGCACAATGTTGGGCAGAGTCTACGGGCCAGGAACAATGTGGGGCAGAGTCTACGGGCCAGGCACAATGTGGGGCAGAGTCTACGGGCTGGCACAACGTGGGGCAGAGTCTACGGGCCAGGCACAATGTGGGGCAGAGTCTACGGGCTGGCACAACGTGGGGCAGAATCTACGGGCCAGGCACACAGTGGGGCAGAGTCTACATGCCTTGCACACAGTGGGGGCAGAGTCTACGGGCCTTGCACACAGTGGGGCAGAGTCCACGGGCCCGCGCAACGTGGGGCAGAGTCTACGGGCCTTGCACATAGTGGGTCAGAGTCTACGGGCCTTGCACACACTGGGGCAGAGTCTACGGGTCTAGCACACAGTGGGGCAGAGTCATCGGGTCCGGCACAACGTGGCGCAGAGTCTACGGGCCTTGCACACAGTGGAGCAGAGTCTACGGGCCTTGCACACAGTGGGGCAGAGTTTACGGGCCCGGCGCAACCAGGGGCAGAGTCTACGGGCCCGCGCAACGTGGGGCAGAGTTTACGGACCAGGCACAATGAGCGGCAGAGTCTACGGGCCCGGCACAACGAGAGGCAGAGTCTACGGGCCTTGCACACAGTGGGGCAGAGTCTACGGGCCTTGCATACAATGGGGCAGAGTTTACGGGTCTAGCACACAGTGGGGCAAAGTCTACGGGCTCGGCACAACGTGGAGCAGAGTCTACGGGCCTTGCACACAGTGGGGCAGAGTCTAAGAGCCCGGCACAACGAGGGGCAGATTTTACGGACCCGGCACAACGAGGGGCAGAGTTTACGGGCCCGGCACAACGAGGGGCAGATTCTACAGACCCGGCATACACAGGGCAGAGTCTACAAGCCCGAAACAACGACGGGCAGAATCTACGGAGCCGGGACAACGAGGGGCAGGATCGGCACGAAAGGGCGTTGAGCGAACAACGGGCAGAGTCAGCACAAACAGAAACAGAACAGTTTGTGAGATAGGGGTGCTAACTCGATTCTGTTTTGCTGCTACACATGATGTAGGAAGTTTGCACGCGCAAACATCTGGAAGACACGCCAGTTTGCACGCCATCTGGAAGATCCTTTCAGGTTGAACTGCAAACTTTTGATTTTGGTTTATTGTTTGTAAGTATGTGATGATGCTGAAGGCCTAATATTTCCTTACGTTAAAAAAACTTTGACAATACTGGACAAAACTGAAAGTTCGACACTTTTTTCCGCAAAAATAATTTATGTACATCAATATTTAAGGAGTGAGCGAAGTGAACGACCGCTCCCCTAACTGGGGGCTGACGCCCAGTAGGCTCTGGTTTATAAGTTGCTTTTATTCTCTATTGATAGCTGTGAAACATGAACAAAATGTAAGCTTCGGTTCGCAGTGGCTGTCGTTACCGTTCAATTCGGCCACAGTTTCCCCTCCCGTAATTAGAAAGTTTCCAAAAACAAATATATAGGTTGGATGAAACATGAGTTGTCAAATAGCAACGGTCTATGCCGCTGCCGTGGCTGTCGTTACCGTTCAATTTGGCCAGAATTTCCTCTCCCGTAATTAAAAAGTTTCTAAAAACAAATAGATAGGTTGGATGGAACATGAACTGTGAATAAGCAACGCTCTACGCCGCTGCAGTGGCTGTCGTTACCGTTCAATTTGGCCAGAGTATCACCTCCCATGAATAGAAAGTTTCTAAAAACGAATATATACGATGGATGATACATGAACTGTAAATAAGCAACGCTCTACGCCGCTGCAGTGGCTGTCGTTACCGTTCAATTTGGCCAGCGTTTCCCCTCCCGTAATTGGAAAGTTTTCAAAAACAAATAGATAGGTTGGATGAAACATGAACTGTAAATTAGCAACGCTCTACGCCGCTGCAGCGGCTGTCGTTACCGTTCAATTTGGCTAGAGTTTACCTTCCCGTGAACAGAAAGTTTCTAAAAACGAATATATAAGTTGGATGAAACCTGAACCGTAAAGAGGCAACGCTCTACAAAATTATAAGGTGGTATCCCACTTTATAGGGCAGTTCTGTTTTTCGACTGTGTCACCGAAAGATTGTCTTTTTACGTTTTACGATCACCGAACGAATCCAACTTCAATAAGATTTCATAAAGTATCAATAACTCTCAACCAACATCAAACGCACGAACGAAATACACGGACGGCTTCCAGACCTCAATCACAAACGAGCGAGAACATCACTTTTACAAGAATGAATTTATAAAGTTAGACGGAAAACCAAAATATCATCTTGTGTGAGAATAGCATAAAACAAACGCGTATTTATCAACGCGGCCTAATAAATTCTTAACAGGGGCAAAGGTTACACAACTAACTCACTCACTCGATCACTCATAGTTGATTTAACATACATACATATGTAAAAGTACTGTACGTATATATGAACAGCACTGCGCTAGTGCAATTGGCAACTACGCGCGGATGGTTATAAACGTAATAGCATAACGATATGGTAAAATATGATACCAATGAATCACAAGAGATATTGATATCTCTTACTTTTCCTCCTCCGACAAGACAGAAATGAACGAAGATAAATGCAAAATGTGAAATTATTTACCTTAAAAACGAGATCAATGAATAACCAATTTTTAAAGAAATTAAAATAGTGTCATAATTAATCAGTTTTAGTGACTGCCGACTTATCTTGTTGCAAATACAACTGATCCACTTTGTTCAAGGAATCATTAAGCGACGAGACAGTTGCCGACGATGATGAATCCGAAGTTGAAGACGATGAAGATGATGATGAAGACGGCGACGGAGAAACAGCAGATAAAACGGTTGAAGAAGTCGACGCAGTAGAGGACGAGGTAGATGTCGAAGCCGTTGCTGATGATGAAGACGTTGACGCCGGAGCCGACGACTGAGCGAAACCGCGACGAGAACGATGTTGGCCACGTTGGCGGAAAGATTGATAACCACCACCACCAGCGTACTCCTGGCAATCTCGGGCCCTGTGACCCAAATAACCGCACTGGTAACACGCACGATTGTGGTTACCGTTATTACTAGAACGGGCATACGGATGATGGGGTGCCTGTCGCTCATGCGCTGAACCACGAGATACGACCGGACCACCTGTATACAGTAACCATATAACTATTGACTCACAACACAAAAAAAACACTATCGTCTCACCATAAAAAAATTAATTTAGTTCACGAAATACATAAAATAAGCGAATCTTCATACAACTCATTTACCCTGAAAATTATTTGAAATGAAATTAACTTTTGAAAATGCCAAAAACACATGTCATCAAATTGAAAGAAAAAAAATTAAAGGTTGAGACGAACCATACTCCGGGACAACCATCGACAAAGTGTTTAGAATGCTCGTCTGGTATGTTAGACTGGACTGCATAATGTGCATCACTCCTTGCAGTGCGTGCTGCTAAAACCAACATGCTTGACTTGACAATAATAAAAACACAAAATCTGAGCACAAATTATATCAACAACCCAATTTAATCAAATAAGCAAAACTCAAAATTCAGACCTGGCTGGACGCCACGTCATGACTAGGACCGAATGAGCCACTACCTCTATGATTTGGCTGCGCAAACCGACCACGGTTAGCATTCGAATACCGCCCACCGTACCCTCTCAATTGTCTAGACATTACGAACTACGAGTCTCTGTAATTATGGATACGTATTAACTGAACGCTAAAAACACAAACGTTAGCACACCATCAAAATGCGTTATTAAGCAAAATAATATTTCCGTGCACGCACGAACTTGAAGCTTAGCAAGCTACATAAAAAAAATATCCAACGCCAACAGACAGTGTAAGTTATTTTTTTTAATGAACATAGACTTATGATCACAAAACGAAAAAAAACTCAACAACACCTTTTGGCTTCCCATCAGTACCTAGTGATCATGTATCAATTGAAACCGTACTTAATATAGACCTTGACCAGCACAAATCTTACAAATCCTACATAGTGCCAGACTTCAAAAGCACAAATTGGGATAATATCAAACTATGGTTAAATGCCATAAACTGGAATACTGAATTTGCTGACTGTCAAGATGTCAATGATATGTGGTTTAAATTTAAACAGCTCATGTCATACGTAGTAGAAACGTTAATCCCGAAGAAAACAATATCATCAACAAAAAAACTTAAGGTATCATCCCATCTAACCAACAAATTAAAACGCTTGAAGTTTATTGAACATAGACAAAAGGCAGCTTATAATAAAGCACCATCACGATTTCGCTTAGAAAAGCGAAAAGAAATTTCCAATCTCATTTATAAAACCAAAAGAACTATATGGATGGAAAACGAAGAGTTTTTCTTGGCCAAGCCTGATAACAAGATCTTTTATTCTTATCTTGATTCAAAATTAAACCAAAAGACAAGAACCGATGAAATACAAGATAATAACAACCTGTACTTAACTGATCCTAAAAGCAAAGCAGAAGCTCTGAACTGTTACTTCAACTCAGTTTATAAAAACAAAACCGTTGATTACCCTGAAATCCCTATCAATGATGATAATAAAGATGATATCTCAAAAATGTTCGATTACTTTTCAGTACTTCAAACAATTGCATCCCTTCCAAATAAAATTTCATGCAGTCACGATGGAATATCATACACTGTATTGAAAAAACTGTCAACTTTCGTTGCTCTACCTCTTTCTAATATTTTCAAAAAGTCACTCGATTCTGGAATATGTCCAATAGATTGGAAACATTCTATTATCGTTGCAGTGCCTAAAAAACCAAACAATGTCCATGTATCTAACCATCGCCCAATTAGTCTTACTTGCACATCTGCAAGAATAATGGAAAAGATAATCAGCAAAAAGATACAATCCATTTTAGAAAACGCCGACTATTTCTCTCGTAGTCAATACGGCTTTCGACCTAAACGATCAACTGAACTCCAACTAATCACTTGTATGAATGACTACACCCGTTACCTTGATAAAGGTGACGCAGTTCATATTCTATATGCAGATATTCAAAAATCATTCGATACAGTTAATCATAGCATCCTAATTAAAAAACTTCTTGATTCGCCCATACCAAACACTCTAACTATCTGGATCAAATCTTTCCTCATAAGCCGAACACATTCAGTGAAAGTGGACCATTTAACGTCTGAACCACTAACCGCTCAGTCTGGTGTACCGCAAGGATGTGTCCTCTCACCACTCCTTTTTATTATATTTATGAACGATCTGCCTAACAATATCAAATATAGCAAAATATGCTTATTCGCAGATGACGTAAAACTATATAAATCGATTGCAAGCCAAAAAGATATTGATTTCTTTCAACAAGACATTACCAATTTAACAAATTGGGTTAAAGAAAATGACCTAAACTTGTCTATTAGCAAATGTGCATTCCAACAAATAGGACGTAAAAATTCCCCCCCCCTTTCAATATATGTTGCAACAGACACCCCTTCACAATGTAAACACATACAGAGACTTAGGAATAGAAATTGATAGCAACCTAAACTTCCAAGCACATGCCAACAAAATAAGCCAATCCACCAGTAAACTGATAGGACGTATAAGAGCATGCTTCTTAAACAGAGAAATTACATTCCAAACAAAAATAATAAAATCTTACATTAGGCCAAAACTAGAATACGCAAGCCCTGTATGGAACATAGGCACCAAAATTGTTACTGAAACCATAGAACGCCCCCATCGGCGTTATACAAAATTAACGAAAAACTTATATGACACACCATACCCTCAACGGCTATGCCTATATAAATTTGAAAACCTGGCATTCCGAAGAACAATAGCAGACCTTGTGTTAGCCTTCAAAATAATAACTGGTTACTTTAAAGATGTCGACCGTGATGAATTTTTTGAATTCGCAAATAAAAAAACCCTACGGAGTTCAAATAGATACAAATTGCGCACCCCAAAATGTAGAACCAACAAACGTCTAATGTTCTGGAGTATAAGAATAATCCCCTTATGGAACAAAATACCAGACTCTGCTTTCGAATCTGTCTGTCACAAAAAATTCAAAAAGTTTTTAGAAACTAACTTTGCCACAAAAATCGAGACTCACCTCAGTCAACAATTCCCATTTGTTGACTTTCTACAAAAGTAAATTTTTCTGGCATCCCCACCATCAAAACAATGATAACCATATAATACCATATTTACATTACCTTAGCTTATTACTGATGATTTGTGATTCATTCTATGATACATATGTATTTTATCTACTTGTTTTTTTTCTGTGCTATTTAGCACATACTTCCTATACTGGAATGAAATATTATTATTATTATTATTAACACGAACCTTCATCCATATTTTAATTTAATAACTACTGGGTAACCCTTCGTTGATCCTACTTAAAAAAGTCGCTGCAGATATGCCAATGGTCGCCGACAACGAGCATCATTGTCCAGCTTGATTAGCGCCGACCTGCGAAATATCTCCACGATTACACCTGGTTGATTGTTTGGTAACTCAATCTTCCTAGCCCTCTGACTCAACGAACTCCAATCTTTAACCCATACCATATCACCCAAGCTGAATTTAGTCATAGTCTCCAAAACGCGAACGCCCAATACTCGCATCACAACACTTTTATTTCTCCGTTTTGCTCGTTGCTTCGATCCCATAAACTCAAAACTCCGAACTACAGCTGACAAATCCCAGTGCAGATTCCCCGAACACTCATGACCCATGCACGTCACGAACTTCACACCCTTGGCAAAACCCCGAACTCGCTTCTTTACCGACACCGACTTTACAAACAAAACCATCAGCACCAACATCATCTGCCACATCAACGTGCCCAGCTCGAATGCTATTTGACCAAAGTTACCAAACGAATCCACATCCTGCTTAACCAGTCGCTTCACTCTCTTTCGTTTCTTTTTACCCACCCGCACACCACAATGACTCTGTAATGCCTCATCTTCAGGTTCGACAGGCAAACGCTCTTGAATCAGACGCACAGCACTCGATCTATCCAGCCTACTGGGTTCTGTGGTGGGTGTCAGATTAATACCACTAGGACCAGTCAACTGAACACCCCATAAAGCCATTGACGGCATACCCAACAACAGACTATAACCCAATCCACTTTTGACATGAAACTTCACTGGCTTAGTTTTACCACCCACCGAAACTTGCAGTTCAACTAGACCTAAGCATTCAATAACCGAGTAATCCACATTCAAGATAGGTTCTGTACACTTGATTACCTTTGGAGACGGAGCCAACTGTTCTACGAACTTTGCATCCACCAAATTAGTAGCGGCCCCAGAATCAGCCTTGTAATCCTCTGGTGAAATCCTACAACCGTTTACGTACAGAAAAGATCGCGATCAAGATCAAGATTTCCGATTCCAGTCACCTACTACTTGGTTTGGTGGCACGCGCACAACTCCAATAGACAGACCTTCCGACTTGTTACTTACATTAACCGACTCAGTCTTCTCCAACTTTTTCATAATTATAGCCAAAGTATCCTGAATTCCTACTATCATCTCGACTGGAACGACAGTTGTACTGGAATGAGTCGTGTCGGTGTCAGCAACTTTACCCAACAGCTCTGAATAACCCACTGAATTAGCTTTAGGAGCCTGTAGAACTGTACGAACAAACTGCTGGTGACCACGTTGATCTGACTGAGCCGCGTCTGTAGTTACAAAACTCTTATTGCACTGATTGGCTCGGTGACCTGGTGCCTGGCATCGAAAACACACGACCCTATTGGTACTCACAGAACCCCTACTGTAGCCCTGACCCTGCCCACTATTGTACATTGGACCACCTGACTGAGCACGAACAGTAGAACTCTCAAACCGATTGAATGACGGATTGACTCTATTTTGTTTGAAAGGAGCCACCGGACAATCACTCACAACATGATCGGTATGTTTTTTACAATAAGTGCACCACTGCTGAGGCATAGGATTACTAAGCATGCCACTAGAATAACCGCGCGATTGTGCCTGACCCGAACCCACCCGATCCATTCTGTTATTATTGTTGTACCGTGACAGATTGCCAAATTCCTTATCAATATCTTCCTCTTTAACAATATCAGCCACCAAACGATCGAATGTTATCGTTGGGTCCTGATCAGCCCTGGCTGCCAACCGTTTATACTCTATATTTCTCAATCCATCCTTAAGCTTACCAATCAGCGCACCTTGCCTAATGTATTCCGCACAATCATCGGAAGACATGGGACATACGGCTTTCAATCGATACGCGAAGTCACGTGCGGACTCATTTGATCGCTGCCTACAGGTTTGGAATTCACTCATCTGCTTACTGCGTCTGTGAATTCCCGAATATTTTCGATCAAGTAAGCTTCTGACTCAAACCAGGTATGATCACTCAATTGCTCCAAAAATTCACGTCTCGCATTCCCATCCAGACATTGAATCACATGATCAACCCGCACATAA
>OZ038445.1:3898297-3900797 GCA_964036265.1 Daptonema setosum
TTTACCGCACTTTGTTTGTAAGTATGTGCTGATGCTGAAGGCCTATTATTTCCTTACGTTAAAAAACTTTGACAATACTGGACAAAACTGAAAGTTCGACACTATTTTCCGCAAAAATAATTTGTGTACGTCAATATTTAAGGAGTGAGCGAAGTGAACGACCGCTCCCCTAACTTAGGGGCTGACGCCCAGTAGGCTCTGGTTTATAAGTTGCTTTTATTCTCTATTGATAGCTGTGAAACATGAACAAAATGTAAGCTTCGGTTCGCAGTGGCTGTCGTTACCGTTCAATTCGGCCAGAGTTTCCCCTCCCTTAATTAGAAAGTTTCCAAAAACAAATATATAGGTTGGATGAAACATGAGTAGTCAAATAGCAACGGTCTATGCCGCTGCAGTGGCTGTCGTTACCGTTCAATTTGGCCAGAATTTCCCCTCCCGTAATTAAAAAGTTTCTAAAAACAAATAGATAGGTTGGATGGAACATGAACTGTAAATAAGCAACGCTCTACGCCGCTGCAGTGGCTGTCGTTACCGTTCAATTTGGCTAGAGTATCACCTCCCGTGAATAGAAAGTTTCTAAAAACGAATATATAGGATGGATGATACATGAACTGTAAATAAGCAACGCTCTACGCCGCTGCAGTGGCTGTCGTTACCGTTCAATTTGGCAATCGTTTCTCCTCCCGTAATTGGAAAGTTTCCAAAAACAAATAGATAGGTTGGATGAAACATGAACTGTAAAGGAGCAACGTTCTACGCCGCTGCAGTGGCTGTCGTTACCGTTCAATTCGGCTAGAGTTTACCTTCCCGTGAACAGAAAGTTGCTAAAAACGAATATATAAGTTGGATGAAACATGAACCGTAAAGAGGCAACGCTCTACCCCGCTGGAGTGGCTGTCGTTACCGTTCAATTTGGCCAGAGTTTATCCTCTTGTAATCAGAAAGTTAAAAAAAAAATAGATAGGTTGGATGAAACATGAACTGTAAATAAGCAACGCTCTACGCTGCTGCAGTGGTTGTCAGTGAGTGAGTGAGTGAGTGAGTGAGTGAGTGAGTGAGTGAGTGAGTGAGTGAGTGAGTGAGTGAGTGAGTGAGTGAGTGAGTGAGTGAGTGAGTGGGTGAGTGAGTGAGTGAGTGAATGAGTGAGTGAGTGAGTGAGTGAGTGAGTGAGTGAGTGAGTGAGTGAGTGAGTGAGTGAGTGAGTGAGTGAGTGAGTGAGTGAGTGAGTGAGTGAGTGAGTGAGTGAGTGAGTGAGTGAGTGAGTGAGTGAGTGAGTGAGTGAGTGAGTGAGTGAGTGAGTGAGTGAGTGAGTGAGTGAGTAAAAGAGTGAGTGAGTGACTCAGATAGTTTTTTTTCGGACCACAATCGGCCTTCTGTCTGATATGCTAAAAACGATTTCCTTGTATTTCTCAGTCGTGCATTTTTTCTACGCTTTCAAGAGTTTTTAATCTGTATTTCCACGTGTTTTATCTTTGTGTTTGGCAAAAATTCGATACGTATCGGTTAGTTGCTGACTTACTCACTCACTCACTCAATCATTCACTCACTCACTCTTTCGGGAAAAGCTTCAAAATTAGCCACAACTACCCATGAAGGAAAAAAATAACGAAACAAACAACAAAACTAAAATCCGAAACCAAAAATATAAAAATAAAGATTTTTGTTTCAAAACAACTACATAACAATTTTCGTGTTGTGGTAAGTACATAAAAAGATTCATTTGCTTTCTTCCTCTGTTACTTCAACTCAAACTGGAACGAACGAATGAGATTATCGTTCGTAAAAGTTCTTTACCGCACTTTGTTGTTTTTGGATCCTTTCAGGTTAAACTGCAAACTTTTGATTTTGGTTTTTTTTGTAAGTATGTGCTGATGCTGAAGGCCTATTATTTCCTTACGTTAAAAAACTTTGACAATACTGGACAAAACTGAAAGTTCGACACTATTTTCCGCAAAAATAATTTATGTACGTCAATATTTAAGGAGTGAGCGAAGTGAACGACCGCTCCCCTAACTTAGGGGCTGACGCCCAGTAGGCTCTGGTTTATAAGCTGCTTTTATTCTCTATTGATAGCTGTGAAACATGAACAAAATGTAAGCTTCGGTTCGCAGTGGCTGTCGTTACCGTTCAATTCGGCCAGAGTTTCCCCTCCCTTAATTAGAAAGTTTCCAAAAACAAATATATAGGTTGGATGAAACATGAGTTGTCAAATAGCAACGGTCTATGCCGCTGCAGTGGCTGTCGTTACCGTTCAATTTGGCCAGAATTTCCCCTCCCGTAATTAAAAAGTTTCTAAAAACAAATAGATAGGTTGGATGGAACATGAACTGTAAATAAGCAACGCTCTACGCCGCTGCAGTGGCTGTCGTTACCGTTCAATTTGGCCAGAGTATCACCTCCCGTGAATAGAAAGTTTCTAAAAACGAATATATAGGATGGATGATACATGAACTGTAAATAAGCAACGCTCTACGCCGCTGCAGTGGCTGTCGTTACCGTT
>OZ038445.1:3908297-3925797 GCA_964036265.1 Daptonema setosum
ATAAAAATTTCTTTTGTGAAAACAAGAAATCTGGAACAAGTTATAAAAAGTGGCGAACAAAAACGCACGTTTAAAGTTAATCTCTATATGTAAAAGTAAAATGGTTAACATTACCGAATATCATTTCACCAAATTTGAACTCGCCGAGTTTGAACTCACCGAAAACATCTTACCGAATTTTAGTTCGCCGAAATCATCTCACCGAATTTGAACTCGCCGAATATGAACTCACCTGAAATCATGTCACCAAATTTGAATTGAAGTCAATGAAAATCAACCCGTCGAAATTGTATTCATCGAAACTCACTGAATGGTGAATGCTGGAGAGATGTGTGAGAATGCCAAATTCCACCCCACCCACCTCTTCCCCCTTTTCAATGACATTTCATATTGCAGCTGACGTACGTAAATGGTAAACTCACTATGGATTGAGGTCACTAGAGGACGAGAAAGAGAAAAATAGATTTTGCCCTTTTAGGCGGTTTAAAAACTGCAAGTTTTTTATGAAGATTTGAGTACAGTGATGCAGATTAACACCTATTTTGGGAAATTTTCCCACCCTTTTTTGGAGAATTTGCTCGTCCGCCAGTGGTTGAAATGGAAAGCTGACGCGGCTTCTGTTGTCATTACGTTTGGATTCCGATTCCGTACCGCTGTTTCCGGAGAACTTTCAAGGTGGAAAACAATATTTTTTGTTTTCCATCGATTAACGCTATCAAAATATCATTGGGACATTGAGACTGTTTATTCTTTTCACTGACGGACGAGCCAAACCTCCAAACGGAAAGGATTTCTTCTCAAAGAGGGGGAATTCTCAGAAATTATGCCATTTTCCTTGCACATTAAGAAATTCACTTTACGTTTTGAAATCGTCAAAGAGGGAAAATCCGAATTTCCCTTCCCGTCTCGTCCGCTGTCGAAAATAAGGCCATCGTTTCAGTTTCCAATATGTGAAGACAGCTATTCTAATACAAAGGCGACCGAAATTTTGTGAACAGTTCGAACGGCATGTCAGACGGCGGTTATTTTATATCTATTTTAATTCGTGGAAGATTTCTTTTTATTCAAAAAGTCTCTACTTGTTGTTTGAGATGTAAACAAGTTAAGCAAGCTCTTAGTATTATACTTTCCATTATTGTCTTGTTAAAAATTTCCCCCGACTGAAACTTGACGTCATGTTGACGGTCAAAAAGAGGGGGACTTCCATAGATCAGTTTACCTGCAAAGGGAGGGGAACAATTTATAATTTTTGAAATCATAAAAGGAAATGGAACTCTATTCGTCCCACCCCATCTCGTCTGTTAGTTTGTTGAGCCACTCATCTCCATTTATAATGACGGCATTGGAATTACCAATTTGAACCGGATATTATGTCTCCGTCACTGGTTCATTGTCTACAGGGTTTCCCATTTTAACTCCCGTTTCGTTTTCGCTCTCCTTCTGTAAGGTGTTCGATCGACTTTCACGAAATTACTTATAGGCCTCGTAATTGATTATAAGAAAATCCAAAACATGGCACAGAAAATTCTTTACTTGAGAATCCGGTTCTGGACTTAAGAATCTGGTTCTAAGAAATTTGGGAAAGTGGCTAAAACGTGGCACTGAAAATTCATTACTTAAAAATCCGGTTCTGTACTTGAGAATCTGGTTCTGGCCATGCCATGGTTTTAAACCATTTATTATAATCAATTACGAGGCCTATAAGTGGCGTTTCAAGACCATTCGTGCCCATTCTTGAGTAAACCAAACTTTTTAAATGTGAAAATGAGGTATTCTGTTTCGAGCAAACCGACCGAAAGAATACAAAAAGGACCTCTCAAATGGAATACCCTGTACGGAAACTTCACGGCGTTTTCGCCAAAAGTTCCGCCCGCCAGAGTGTATAATGCCATCAGTATTGTTTAGTTTATCCGCAGTTTCTTGTTACTCAAAATGTTTTTGGAGCGCAGTTTCAATGAAATTTCGCTTTTGGCGCGCGTTCAAATTTTCCAGAGAATTTTTCTCACCAAATATGTATGTCTGACCGTTGCGCTCAAAATGCATTCCACAATTTAAAAAAAAATACATTGGGCAAGCTGTATCAACCTCACAATCTTTCTGTTGAACTCAATTCATAATCGTCAGAATTATATGCAGCTTGGGCATATATGTATTCGATCGTAAAAGCGCAGATGGAAATATGGGCTTTATTGTGAAACCGAAGCTCCAAACTATAATGTTTCGTGAAAAAGTGGACAAACACCAAATTTTGCTGGGTTTACTACGTTTCTGACCGCATGACGTTTGAAGTTTGGTTTCCCAGTTTCTTCTTGGATGCAATAGTGTTACAATAGCCATGTTCGCCTTACTAACGAACTTTCATATTTCATATGTACTTTTGATGAGGATTATATATATACAAACTGTATTGGATAATCGAACTAAAAAATGAACTGATCAAGTGTGATAATGTTTGTAAAATATAAAAATGTTTTGTCGATTTTTTTGCTATTTCGTTTAAGAGTATAGAAGTTTGTTCACAATCACGGTATGGTTTCTTATTCATTTCCCTTTCATTACAGAAAACTTATTCATATCTCTATGTACAGCATTCCATGATTTCCTAGATGTATTGCACTGTTATTGCAAGCCTGTCCAATCAGGTCACTTTCAATGTTATGGCAACACTTCCTTAACCAAAAGAGAACTTCTGTTCCTGCACAGCTTATAAATAAATGAAAATTCTCTAATGTCCTCATATCAAGCGGAAGTTTCTACAGACAGTTATACTGGAAAAATTACATATTCTGACTCTCAAAAACTTTGTATGGTTTTTCATTGATTAACAGACTAAATTGTATTCCTTTTGCATGCGAGCTGTACATAGATAACAATTAAATTTCACGAAGACTCAAATAATGAGGTTCTACAACTTCTACCCTAGAAAATCGGACACAAATCGGACGAACTATGGTGAATTAGAATTGAATTTTTTGCACGGAACAAACCAGGCGCCGAAAAAATTGTGCAGAAGTGTTCAGATTTTACTCTCTACATACTGGCATTCATTATAAATTAAAAAATTTAATATTCGGCTATTCATTTCAGTGACACTGTCCATCGGGCAACTGATTTTTTATACCCAAATTTCCCGACATGGGCTGTACGATCCAAACATTCACAATTCATCAGAAAATGAATTGTAAAAAAATTCCGCTAGAATTCGAATCACTCATGACGGTCAAACCATCTTTCATACTGAATGTCTGATCAAAGTCACGTACGAGATGGCCTTGAAAATCCATGACGAAAATGACAGACTCGCCCTTTCTAGTCTCGCATACAATTTATGAGTAAAAGATGCTTACATCAATGTGAAAAAGTCGAGGTCTATTCAGAACTTATTGCAGTAATTTACTTATTATACTTTCTCTTTCATCTCTGTTCACTTTTCATCTGGGGAAACTATGTCATTGTCGTTTTCGGACCACTTTTACGTATTCTACGACCTCCAAAGAGAGGGGAATCTTTCCAAAGAAGGGGGAAGTTGGCTAATCTTACGCCATTTTAACTACACTTTGGGGAACAAACTGTACTTTTTGAAACCGCCGAAGAGGGGGGAATTCCACTTTTCCCTCCCCTTCTCGTCCGCTAGTGCTACGTTTATTACAGAAATAAACAGACCGACGATGAAAAATTTAAATTTCCGCTGAGACGATGGCAAAAATGAAAATCACTCGGTAGCGGCTTTGAAAATGTGTGAATCGATCCATTTAAATGTGTTGGGATCGGGAACCTGGGTGAAAGTAGGTACAGTAACACCCCTCCTTTTGAGGTTGAAATTACCTGCTTTCGGCGATTGACTCTTATGCCGATGCCTTGAAGCAGTTTGGCTTAGGCGATTAGTTCTTCCGGTTGTTCCTTGAAGCAATCAGACTCAGGCTTATGCTTGAGCTTAGCTTAGGGATTTTCTCTTATTTGTCCTGAAGCAATCAGGCTTGGGCTTAGGCTTAGACTTTTCGCCCGCTCTTTGAAGCAATCAGGCTTTAGCTTAGGCTTTGACTTAGTCGATTAGTTCATCAGCTCGTGCTTTGAAACAGTTAGGTTAATCCAACTTTGTATAAACATTGACAAGGTTATGTATGTACGTAATGTATGTATTATGTAAGTATGAACATCATTGGACGTACATAGTGTACATACTGTATGTTACAGAGGACGATTGATTAAGGGATTGACTTAGCCATGCAGCTTCATGTATAGAATCTCAAATAATTCGGAAAATAAATTTGAATTCCTGCTTTTTTCATATCGGTGACTTTTAAAGATTCCGTGAGTTATTATATCAATCAGAGTTTTTTCAATCCGTCTACTATTGAACTAAAATGGCTTCGATCTTGCTTCCCTCAACATTGAAGACAAAGTTAAATAAAAGGACTTCCTACATACATATGTATGGATTTAGCTATTTCGGCTTTTGAAAATCGGACATCTTGTAACCTGGTCAGTAATCTTTCAGCATATAGGCCTCATAATTGATTATAAGAAATGGTGTAAAACTGCGAGAACCCATGGCAAGGCCAGAACCAGATTCTCAAGTCCAAAACCGAATTCTCAAGTAATAAATTTTCTGTGCCACGTTTTAGCCATGTTTCAAAATTTCTTAGAAGCAGATTCTCAACTCCCGAACCGGATTCTCAAGTAAGGAATTTTCTGTGCCATGTTTTGTATTTTCTTATAACCATTTACGAGGCCTATATGTACTTTATCACCCTTCATTGAACGCAATATTGCGCCCGTCTTTCTTATGAAGAGTCTCGGCTCTAAATGAAGGGAGAAGAGCCATCCATGTACTTACATATGTCGGTCAAGCAATACTCATTAATTACCCATCGATGCACTGGCGGACGAGCTAATCCTCCAAAGGGAGGGGAATTTCATCAAAGAGGGGGGAATTGGCCGTTTTCAGGCCATTTCACCTACACGTTAAGGAATAAATTATACATTTCGAAACCCCCAAAGAGGGGGGAATTCCACTTTTCCCACCCCTTCTCGTCCGCTAGTGCATCGATGAACCTGAAACTCGTGCATCATTTACATGTCGGTACATAACAACGTTATCATATTTCTAAACTGTTTTATTTGGACAGACAAATAGACAGACAGACAGACAGACAGACAGACAGACAGACAGACAGAGAGACAGACAGACAGACAGGCAGACAGACAGACAGACAGACAGACAGACAGACAGACAGACAGACAGACAGACAGACAGACAGACAGACAGATAGACAGACAGACAGACAGACAGACAGAGAGACAGACAGACAGACAGACAGACAGACAGAGAGACAGACAGACCGAGAGACAGACAGACAGACAGACAGACAGACAGACAGACAGACAGACAGACAGACAGACAGACAGACAGACAGACAGACAGACAGACAGACAGACAGACAGACAGACAGACAGACAGACAGACAGACAGACAGACAGACAGACAGACAGACAGACAGACAGACAGACAGACAGACAGACAGACAGACAGACAGACAGACAGACAGACAGACAGACAAAAATACAACTAAAAAATTATTCGTCATAAATTCATCTACAGATTCTCAAGGTTGTACAGTCGGAGAAGTGATCGTTGGTTATCAGATCGTGAATAACGAGTTCAATCCGCAATTGCATCGGGTTATCGTCAGACGACTGTTGGACAACATATGAACAAAAACAGAAATCTGTCATATTTGAAATATTTTTTAAAGGTATTAATTATTATTTTACAAGTTATAAGATCTTCCGAATCTAATAAATTACAGTATGATTTACTACGACTAAAATTTCGTGTACATGTCTGCATTACTTCCACTGCCAAAGAGGGGGGAATTAGCAAAAATCAGACCATTTTATCTACACCTTAGGGAACAAACTTCACTTTTTAACCCTGCCAAAGAGGGGGGAAATCCACTTTTCCCACCCCTTCTCGTCCGCTAGTGATTACTTCAGTCTAACAGTCTGTCAGTTTGTCAGATATGTAGTTTGTCAGTCAGTCAGTCAGTCAGTCGGTCATTCACTCAGACAGTCAGTCAGTCAATCAATCGGTCATTCACTCAGACAGTCAGTCAGTCAGTCAGTCAGTTAGGTTATATGCCCTTTACAAGACACCTCCATTCATATGACATCCAATTAAACAAAGCCAATATCCGTATAGCCGATCCATAGTTTCTTGTTACTCAGTAAGTTATAGGCTCGCAATCTGACTTCAAGTCTGTTTTGGCGTGCGTTAAAATCATAAAAAGCTTGTCTTTTTCCCTTGACACTTGGAAGTAATACTTATATAGCTTGGTCAGGGTTTCTTGTTATCAAACGTTTATTTTGCGGGTTGGTTACGCACACTAGCGGACGAGAAGCGGTGGGAAAAGTGGAATTCCCCCCTCTTTGGTGATTTCAAAAATTTTTATTTGTTCGCTAAGGTGTAGGTAAAGTTACCTGAAAATTGCCGATTCCCCCCTCTTCGACCAATTTCCCCTCCCTTTGGAAGGATAGCCAGTGGTTACGCACGTATGCAATGAGTTACAATGTAATCGCAATTTTCTGTATTTTATTTATTTCTTTATTTGTCTCGATCATTGGGTTAGGAAAACATACATGGGAAGTAATCGAAAAAAACCAGGTTGATCGGAAAAGCAATAAAACAAGAATTAGTTACATAAAGATGAAAACTTTAAAGCATATTGATATCCTGCTGTTCAATAAATTTACTGATTAGTTTGCGATTTTTAAGATCACCTTTGGATATTTTTTCATAAGTGTTGATAACTCTTTTGGACCAGAAATTAGCGTAGATGGAAGTCAAACAGCGGGTTTTAAAACGAGCATTACGGGTATAACTGGTTGATAATTGTATGTTGTCCAAATGTTATGTGAAAAAGCACCAAAAACCTGTGGACTAACAAGAAATCCTGACCCAGCTACACGTGCGAATATTGCGCTTTATTCATCGCACTAGCGGACGAGAAGGGGAGGGAAAAGTGGAATTCCCCCCTCTTTGGCATTCTCAAAAAGTAGTATTTGTTCCCTAAGGCGTAGGTAAAATGACCTTCTTTCTGCCGATTCCCCCCTCATTGACGAAATTCCACTCCCTTTGGGGATTTAGCTCGTCCGCCAGTGATTCATCGCATACTTGTGTATGCACATAAAATGTGGTAAGAGGTGTTGTGGTAAGAAGCCGATGGTCCTGGTTGGAATCCCGGCGTGAGAATATTGTTTTCCAAAAATAGTTTTTTTGATCGAAGAATTAACGTTTTATGTGAATAGTTGACCGTTAATTTATTGTCCTTGTGGGTTTTGTATCAAATTTCTTTATTGTAACTTGTCAAATGCCTTGACTAGATTTTTTATCCTCGTGATTTATTCAGACTGTGATTTTTTGCCGAAGTGCGTGGCAGCATGTTTAGATCAATTTTGTTTGAACTTCTTCATCACTGAAAACATCAAGGCACCAGTATTATATTTAGATATTTAATTGATCGGAATGGTGCGGAGCGTTCGTTAACCATTTACGATACACAGTTTTTTTCCCAAAACCCAATACTTTGCCAACCTGTTGCATGCTTACAAAATCCGGCTCCAATGCGTGATCAACCGAGTATCATTTCTATAATATTTGTGCTGATTCATGGGTGCGTCCCGTGATGCTCTGGTATTCAGTTTTCCAATGATCAGAACGGTACGTAGTTAATTCCAACTTACTTTGCCAATCGATTTTAAGAAAAACAAGTTCCGGATGTGATGCGTGATCAACGAGTATGCGGTACGCGGTACACCAGTATTAAGTTTTATACTTCTAAGGATAAGAATATAACACTGTGGAACGTTCGTTAGTGGTTTACAATGGTCTATTGATTGATTGTCTCGATTGCAATGTGACCGCTCTGGCGTACGAACCAGTCTCCCAAAGAGAGGGGCATTTCGTAAAAAATTGTGATTTGGCAGTTTTGAGACCGTGATATGTATGATAAACAAGAGCTTCTAGGCTAACATGGCAATCTGAACGCCGAATTATTTCTTCTTTTTTGGTTTGGTTACCATACCGGATGTTGGAATCGGGTACAAACGGAATACGATTACTGGTGGCGTTCGCATAGGAAGTGGCAGTGTTATGTGTCGGTTGTGAAAGTCCTCCACGGTGGTACCGACCGCCACGATGCCCCATGTTATGGTAGTTTCGGCGAGCGCGTTGGAAATCTCTCATTTTTCCTTTAAAGAGAGGAAAATTTTGAAAAATTTTGAAAAACTTGAAAATTTGTTGGCTTGTATGTGCTTGTAATGGAATGTATGTAGGTGTGTATACGCGGTACGTGTCTATGTACCTAGACGTCAAGCAACAAACTGTCGTTTTTCTAGTCGACAAAGAGGGGGAACTTTAACTTTTCTCTCCCGTTTTTTGTCCGCTAGTGTATGACCACCCTGAGAGTTGTTGACTTGTGCTGGCTTGATAAAGCTTCATATTGAGCTGCTCATAATCTTCCCGCTTATCCATTATTATAGTGCACTGTATTTGAATTCATGCTATTTGTCTACGTGATTATTAACTCTGAATCTTCATCGCGTTACTTTTTACAAACATATTTTAAGTGATCTCAATGAACATTGCTGCATATATATCTGCATGCATGAAAACATTGCTCTTGGGTCTAAAAAATTACGATATTAAATCTTAATATCCTAATTTTTCGATTAAAGTACATATAGCTTACACTAAGTGATTACTGGACAAAAATCTCCTTATAATCCTATAAAAGGATTTTCAAAAAATTGATAATGAACCGTGAAACAGTTTACACGAAAACATCTCAACACAGTGTGGCCATTCAGTTAGGACTTTTTTTGTCCTACTCCTCGGCTCGGACTAACTTGTGTTTTTGGTGAAAAAATCCGGGTTTTTCCTATTCTGTATAGCAGACAGCGGAACCTCAGTCGGGTGAGTCAATTTGATTAGGGCCCGTGTGTGGAAATGGCACCTTTTGAACGAATGTGCCATTTACATTGGAATGAACCACTGGCGGACGAGAAGGGTGAGGAAAGTGAAGTAACCCCTTTTGACGTTCTCGAAAAGTAGAATTTGTTCTGTGACGTGTAACTAAAATAGAAAAATTCCTGCCAATTATGTAACGAAATTCCCCTCCTTTGTGGAATCGTCCACCAGTGACCTAAACTGGTAATGGTACATGTACTGAATCGTATGTAAGGCGCCACTTTCAATTGTGATTCTGCTGCATGCCCAATTCATTTCTGGATTCAGTTGTTTTTCGAACTTGCGAAATTGAAAAATGTCGGCTGATTTTCGCGGCCAAGCGCATATCTACATAATTTTGTTCTCAGAATGTTCCAAGTGGGACATCCTTAGGCCATCATATCATGCATTTGGTTACACTTATCTTGGAATGTCTCAGACCTGTGTAGACCTACATATCAGACAAAATTATGTATGGCAGAGACAGAGGGATATCACTTCCTTCATAAAATTATGATTTTAAACATTGACAATACACATAGCATTAGGACAGTATTATTATTACTCACTCACTCACTCACTCACTCACTCACTCACTCACTCACTCACTCACTCACTCACTCACTCACTCACTCACTCACTCACTCACTCACTCACTCACTCACTCACTCACTCACTCACTCACTCACTCACTCACTCACTCACTCACTCCTTCACTCATTCACTTACTCACTCACTCACTCACTCACTCACTCACTCACTCACTCACTCACTCACTCACTCACTCACTCACTCACTCACTCACTCACTCACTCACTCACTCACTCACTCACTCACTCACTCACTCACTCACTCACTCACTCACTCACTCACTCACTCACTCGCTCACTCACTCACTCATTCACTCATTCACTCACTTACTCACTCACTCACTCACTCACTCACTCACTCACTCACTCACTCACTCACTCACTCACTCACTCACTCACCCTCTCACTCACTCACTCACTCACTCATTCACTCACTCACTCAATCACTCACTCACTCACTCACTCACTCACTCACTCACTCACTCACCCTCTCACTCACTCACTCACTCACTCACTCACTCACTCACTCACTCACTCACTCACTCACTCACTCACGCACTCACTCACTGTACCCGTGCCACACAGTATGGTATAGGGTGCCTCTATATAGAACACAACAGGCTCTTTTTGCCACTACCTAATGTTCCACGCATATTCGTTGGGTGCCACATGTCTATAGAAAAACAGGCGACATGTTCTTGGCATTACATATAGAATACATACATAGATGTATAGACATGTCTGAATGTATGCGAGCATATATGTAGGTTCAGCATATGTATGTAGGTTCATACATGCAAAAAGCAGAAACAAATTATGCATGCAATATATTTGCATGTATTAATTTTATATTAGTTTCATATGCGTCATATTCGTTTCATACTAGTTACGTTGTTTCGGCTCTTGAAATGCGACCGAAAGTTTCATCAGATTGTACTGTATATTTTTTTAGTTGTGAGAATCAGATTGTAAAGGCGTATGCATATGTACTGGTTAGTCAAAACTGGTAGCGTAAAATTTCGCCTCGAACGATAACTTGTCAGGCACGCGTAAAACCAATTTCCGTTTATAATGTATTAGACAAGATATGAAGTCTGATTCTGATTCTATTTATAAGTCAAGTTCATCGCTTTTGTGGCAATGGGTTGAGGAGAGAATAAAATTTCCGTAATACGATACCCTCACCAAGCAATACATAGTTGGGAAATATGAGTATCCAAACCGGCTATGATGCAATTACGTGCTTTCAAGGCTATGTATGCAAGTCCTGACCAAATTTTCATATGTATGTAGCTCGGCAAAATATTCAAGCTAAATTTTTTATGTGAATTACAATAGTAAAGATAAATAAAGGTATCCACTATACCAGTGATGTTATATGTAGTTATCTTTCAAAATAGTGCTCTGCCATGTGTATAATACAGATATGATATCTATGACGCAGTTGTTGGCGAAAAGCTTGCTTTTTTCGCATTTCACTCTGACGTTAACGTTTGGACATTTGAGAACGGCTGAAAAAATGTATCGTCAATCGGCAACAACGCCACATTTTTTTACCAAACCGGATATATGTTCTACTATTGTAGATAGAGTTGAATACAGGATTGTGTGACTTTTGCCGGAAAGATTATTTTGCTGTTTTTTTTACTTTCTGGGACAATGGCTGCATACCAATTGGTTGCGGGTTAACAGCAAAAGGCGCGGGCATAACATTTAGGTTTCAGTGTAGGCTTAGTATTAGCTTAGGCTGTGTATTTGGCAAGTGCTCGAGCGCCCAAGCGAGTTGAGACTTGAGAATCATCGGAATGTGCGTCCTGTTAACCTGGTTACATCATTGTTTCATGCAGGCAATAGCGGACAAGAAAGAGAGGAAAAAGTGGAATCCCTCTTTGACGTTATTAAAAAATGTAGAGTTTGTTCCTTAGGGTGTAGGTATCCATAAAACGGATTAATTTCTGCCAATTTCCTCCCCCCTCTTTGAAGATATGTCCCCCCCCCCCCCTTTGGAGGTTTGGTTCGTCCGCCAGTGCATGCCATACTGCTGTATTCAATATATGAAGATGACACTAGCGGACGAGAAGGGGAGGGAAAAGTGGAATTCCCCCCTCTTTGGCAATTTCAAAAAGTAGAATTTGTTCCCTGAGGTGTAGGTAAAATGATATATTTTCTGCCAATTCCCCCCTCTTTGGCTAAATTCCCCTCCCTTTGGAGGTTCAGCTCGTCCGCCAGTGGAAGATGAGTCTTTATTTGAAATTGTTCAAACACTTATCACCGAAATAGAAAGAAACAGTCAATTTGCGGGAGAGAAAGGAGATTCTTGGAAATTGATTCTGTGGTATTCATGTCTGTAGATTGAATTCTGTTATCGTATGGGGCCGTGTTTACTCGTCCGACAGTCGGATGCTTCAGCACCTGCTGCATTGCCTCATCTAAGAACCGAATCTGCCTAGACGTTCCTTTGTGAAGCTTGTAGATTCAACCATGTTGGTTGGAAATTCATTTGTTCACTGGTGTGATATTTTCGTTTGTTTGAAATTGTTCCGCGTTAGTTCATCAACCTTTGAAGCGGGTTAGATTTTTTATTAGGCTGTTTTGACTGAATACTCATCTGACTGGCTGACGCTACAGTATGTGCTGTGGTACCACTACTGAGAACCGATATCGCCTGGGCATTCAAAACCGGTGGTCCTGGTTCGAAACTTGATTTGAGGCACATACATACTGTATCTCTACGCGTTGCTCTGGGATTTCTGCCTCTGCACCTCAGTTATGTAATTCAACCTCTCTGGCCATTACGAAAACACCATTCTGAATGGTATTAGCGTGCCCTGTTGGCTTCAGTAATAAGAAAGTCTCAGTAAAAGAAGTTTGGGTTGGTCCCATTGGCGGACAAGCCAATCCTCCAAAGACAGGGGTAAATCCATAAAAAAGGAGGTAATCGGCAGTTTTATGCCATTTCACCTATATCTTAAGGCACAACCTTTACTTTTTGAAACCGCCACAAAAGGGGGAAATCCACGTTTCCCTTTCCTTCTCGTCCGCTTTGGTGGTTGGACTATAAGGTTATAAGGTTTTCATGAAACGGAATGACGAAAGGTCAGACAGTTTGCGGGACTCCTACGCTTTATCTTTTACTAAATTTCATTGAAAGATCACGAAATGTAGCATCTTACAACTACATATATATGTATGTACATACGCCTTCTACCGAATGTTCCACATTTGGAAGAAGTTCACTCAGTGCTTCATTGACATTGGACTGGCTAATATTTTTTTTTGAGTTTTCTCACCATCAAAGCCAGTAGGGCACACTAATACCATTCCACAGAATGGTGTTTTCATAGTGGCCAGAAAGGTTGAATAAACGGACAGGCAATGACAGAAACGACGCATCGAGATCTCAAGTCAGGTTTTGAACCTACTGTATGTAGGACCACGAGTTTTCTAGGCTGGTGCCCTACGCAGTAGACTAGACTGGTAGTTCATGATGCCTCTATGTATTTATGATATACTCGAAGTGTCCTTTGTATAACCGTACAAACTTCGTCAATAGAAAATCACCACTTTTATGCGGAACTCTTTTTTACTAACAATTTTAAGACGGTTTTGAAAAAAAATTCCTTCTTTTCCAAATGTTTCAATGTGTACGGTTGGACGTTGGTTCGGCATCTTTCAATAAAGGCCAAGCGTATGTACATACGTAGAAGTCCATATCGTCATCTGTTTCTGCCGCTGGCAGATGGGAAGGGAAAAGTGGAATTCCCTTCTCTTTGGTGATTTCAAAAAGTATATAGATTTTGGATAATTAAGCTTTAAGTGAAATAAGCTAATTTCTGTCAATTCCCCTCTCTTTGGGAAGACTCCGCTACCTTTAGAAGTTCGTCCGCCAGTGGTTTCCGGTCCAGTATTCCATCCTGGTAAAGAAACGTGTTTCCGAGCGTTCAGATCAGAAATATGGAATCTGATTTTTTCCACAAGTTTTTCTGCAAATACTGATTTCGAATACAAAATCTGAAAAGAAAAAGATGATTCCGTGAAAAATCTTCTCATAATGAAGTATTGCACGAATTATCTATTAGACTATACAAGAACCCAGCCTTTATTCAGTAAATGTATGTATGCACGTTGGACCACTAATGTGATTCCAACACCCCGGTTTGTGTTTATAGCTTATTTCTGGGTTTCTGTTACTGTGAACGTTTTTGGCGTGTTTTATAACCAGAAGATACAAATGCAATCATACTATCAAAATAATATTTTATTTTTTGCTTCTCTTTTTTGCTTCTTTTTTCATTCTTGATTAACTGATGAGATCTCAAGAGCCTCTTCAACAGGTTAGTCAAAACACCACTCTATTTTTCACCTTTCACTTAGTTTTTGAGGTATGTACCCAAAGGTACATACATATGTACATATATCTGAATACTATTACTGCGTGACCTTGGAAATGAATATAACAAGAAATTCTGGTTCGGCTATAGAGGCAACACGGTAAGACTCCTAATGCAATCGGATGTTGATTTGACTGCTGCCCACGTGACATTTTAATACACATTTAAAGTTTATTCAGTATTTCTTCTCAAAACATTTTGCAAAAAAACGAAAAAAGGGGTTTCGTCCGTAAGGCATGTTGTAATCAGGGCTGGGGGACTTAATTAAAAGTACCAGGGCTAAAAGTCCCGGGAATTAAGTACCTCATTAAGTGGCACTTGAAAAAACGGGACATTTTTTAAGTGCCACTTATTGTTTGTAAAACTTTTCTTTTAGTACCAGAATTTATTTTGTAACTATGTAAAATACTATGGATTTCTTAGTGATAAATTGACAGAATCCAAAATTCTTTACTTTTAGCCAATTTTAGACGACCTACGACCTTAGCCGTAGAGAAATTAATAAGCACGAAAATAATTTCTTGGTACTAAATTCAAATTCTGGAATTCAGTGCCACTTAATTTTCAGGCGACAAATTCAAAAGTGGCACTTTTAAAATGGAAAAAAAAATTAAGTGGCACCTAAAAAAGTACTTTCAAATTAAGTCCCCCAGCCCTGGTTGTAATCCACTTGACATTTACTAAGTATTAATCATTAACTAAAATACAGTATTCATTGAATGATTTTCAATTTATTTATTCCTAGAAAAATTTTAGCCCAGTAGAAAACCGGCCAATAATCATCGCGAAAAATCGTGTTCGGTAAATATCACGACTCTTTATAAGACCGTCCAGATTACGATATAAATATAGAATACATCGAAAATACTCAAGACCACTCTATGTACGTTTTTTGTGTAAATGTGATCAAGACCATTGTGTTTGTACCATGCTTTCATCACAAACGTAGTAAATATTTGCATAACTGGACAGTACTCATGAAAGGTAATAGTATTTTTCTTACTCATTTTACACTGGGCTTGGCATTCTTTAGTTGCAACTATTATATTCAAGTCAGTTATATTTATTATATTATCAAACGTTTTCACAGCAATGTATCAGTTAATCTGTTATAGAATAAGCACGTGACTTGTGCGTGTCTTATATTATTCAGGACAGTTTTACTGCCTATTCTATGATTATTTTTGCATTCAATCTTGGCTCAATCTTAGTGCTGAAATGTTTAAACCATTTTACTTACCTTCAAATGTGAAAAATAAGTTTCTATGACGTGCTTTCAGCAGAAAATAGTAAATATTTGCATAACGTACAAGCCAACATGAAACAGAATTGTATTCAATCTGACGGGCCGGGCCATTCAATCTATACGACAGTGTTCTGTTTGCTTTACGAAATTCACCGACCAACCCCTGGGACGGGCCAACAATTTGATGTATAGAAAGAAAAAGATTGTACAGAGGTATTCATAATCAAAAAATTCCTGTATATAAATGAAAAGATCGCACAGAGGTAATCTTAATCTACAATTTGTCCGATGGGCAAAAAATTGATAGGGAAGAAGAAAAAAATTCACTTAGTTTCATAGAAATTAACAAGTTCACAATTTTATTAAACATGCACAAACTGCATGCAAATGTATAATGCATAATAGGAAGAAAAAGTTCGTTCACCTACTTAGTTTTCATAGAAATAATTTCACACAAATAAATACAAATTATGGTCTAATTTACTAATCCTTTCGTTTAGATCACTGTCACTCTGATGCCTTTTCTGTATTACATTAGTCCAACAAAAAAGTTTGAACTTTATTCATAAAAAATGCTTTACCCCACACCTCGTGATGGTGTTGCGTTCATTTGTTTAATCTGTTATCTGATATTAGAATGGAAAATATTAACCCGGGAATCATAGCGGTTATCTGGAATGTTATCGGGGATGTCTGCCATATAAAAGTACGTTCACAATTGCATTCATAATTTGGAAGAATCCGATTGTGAAGCTATTTTTTCAAATGAAATCTTCTCAAACTTTAACCAGAGACTCAAAATACAGACGTTTTAACACTAATATTTATAAATTATAGGCTCTACCATGATATCAGTTATTCTTGTGTTACTATACTTATGAGGGATATATTTCTTCATTATTTTTCAATCCAAGAGCTTCAAGATCTTTTAAAGTCCCAAATCTTTTCCTTTTTATCTCTATAAAACTCCCATATCTCTCTACCCACTTCCATTTATACAAAATTAATGAAATATAAAAAATAAATCTTTAATATAATAACATTATAAAACAAAAAAGGATTATAAATATAGAAACCCAGAGAACTATGAGTGTATCACAAGTTTTCCGATGTTTGGACAGGATAACATAAATAATGTGACTGATAAATTTCGTGGTTTTCATGTCCGGGTTTTCGGAATGGATTTTCGGGTTTTAACTACTGTACATAGTTCAAATTTTTCATTGCAACTTTGCCTCACACCGATTGAATGAAGTTCATTATACTGAATATATTGTGAAGCGTGATAATATACTACTTAGGGTCCTTTCAGAGTCAAAGGGAAGTGAAGAGAAAAAAATATAAAAATCTGTAATCTTTTTGATCGAAAAAAGTATGTCCCAGAAACAAATTGTGTTTGCGGTCAAAAGGTTTACGTATTTTCCGTTTGCTTTTCCTTTCCTTCAGACTCTGAAAGCACCCTTAATAACGGTTCTGACGGCCTGAGCACTGGCGGACGAGCCAAACCTCCAAAGGGAGGGGAATTTCCTCAAAGAGGGGGGAATTTGCTGTTTTGAGGCCATTTTACCTACACCTTCAGGAACAAATTTTACTTCTTAAAACTGCCAAAGAGGGGGAATTCCACTTTTCTGTTCTTCCCTCGTCCGCTAGTGGGCCTGAGCTACTACTGTACTACTGTAGTGGAAAATACTGAATCAATGAAGTTGGTGCAGAGTTTAATCTCTATTTTTGAATTGTATTTGCATTGTTATATTGTTTTATTTGTATGTGATATTGTATTTACGTACTTTATTGGCCTCAACTTTTTCTTCAAGTTTTATCTGCCAAAATTTTACTGCGACTACGACGATGTGTTCACATACTGTACATTAGGATGTTCTGTAAAAGACCATGATGAAATATGACATGATAGTTCTTTTCATTCTGTTTTCCCTCATTTTTTTACAGCTTGTTGCAATTTTCTCAAGTTATTCTAGAATCAGCCATCAATGCATTCAGAAATAAAAGTAAAATTTCATCGAGTTTACAAATCACCAAAATAACCAGCAATAAAAATCTAAAAAATGACCTCCAAAGCTAATGGTCATGCGATGACCGCCCCCGCCACTCCAGCCGCAGCCGAGAACGGAACATTAATGAATGGCAGTGCCGTGAAAAGTGAGTGAGTGAGTGAGTGAGTGAGTGAGTGAGTGAGTGAGTGAGTGAGTGAGTGAGTGAGTGAGTGAGTGAGTGAGTGAGTGAGTGAGTGAGTGAGTGAGTGAGTGAG
>OZ038445.1:3928297-3935797 GCA_964036265.1 Daptonema setosum
CTTTTTACTTTCCTTTTTACTCTGAAAGCTCCCTTAGTAATTGTGACCCAATGTATTGCTCAGATCGCCTCATAACTTATAAAATAAGTTTAGAAGAATTCCAGCAGATTTCGTTTATTGCTCAGTGATATTGTTAGTTTTAAGAAAATTATGCTTTCATAACTGGTGTTTTATTTGATACATAACTGTTTTGTTTTAAATTCAATTGATGTTTCCCGTCACATAATGTCTAGTTAAATTATCTTTGTTTTTAATGAATATAATTTTTTCTTTGACAATACATTATATTTATCCGTTTTAAGAAAATATTGGATGTATTAGAACCATCTTTTTGTACTACAATATATGTATGTTATACTGAATCAGTTAGAGCTTTTTTTAATATGATTCTGGTTCTACATATTTTGACGTTTCGACATTGAACAGTGCAATATGAAACCACTTTAATGTCTAAATAGCCGATACAGAATCGATTGACTTTTATTTGATAACAATAAACATGAACGTTTCCATGGATAATAAATAGATGCATGTTGAAAAAAACTTCAATTTTTATTCAGAAAAAGTTAAAATTTAAGAAAAATATTCATATGTACATAGACTCCATTTGAAAATCCACCATGTTTTCGGATCTAAAATCTAAGTATGTACGTAAGGCTTTGCCATATAGCTTGGTCAATGTAATTCGTTATCAAAAATTAACTCATTGAACCCGTTACACACTTATGCAATGAACTTAACGTTTCAATTTGAACGCCCGCCAAAAGCAGATTTGATTTCAAAGAACGCACCGAAAACTTTTCTGACAAACAGAAAAACTGGAAAGCCATAAACTGATAAAACTGAATAACAAAATACGTTGACCAAGCTATAAACTTTTTGATATTCACAATCACAACGCATCCACTCAACGATATTCAATTAACCCGTTATCGATAATCAAAAAGGGAATTTTTTCGCCCAAACTTATTATATTATTAAAGAATTCTCAATTAATTATGTGACTCAGTTTCATCCGCACCTGTTATTTTCGCAGAAATATCATCAATTGTTTAATTTTTGGTGAGAAAAATAACGTTTAAAACGACGGAATTTTTATGTCTTCTAATAAATTGAGAATCTTATAGTTCTTTATATTCGCACAACTGTCACAAAAAAACTCAGTAATAATGTAGCACAAATGTCATGGATGTAAGACATTGAAGAGTAAAATAAAATGAAATGATAACTAAAAAATTTGTACATGATGCATGAAATTTATCTGAACGAAATTTTTTATTTAAAAAAAAATGCACAAAATTAATTCAATGTACATAAAAAACTAGGAAAATTTTTATATCAATTTTCTTCAATCAGGTATCTTGATTTGAGTGCGCACCATTTAACTTGCATCATTTCTTTACTGGTTTCTAAATCTTTTCGTGAGTAATTATTTTCAAAAACCTGAACCAAGAGTGTTCGCTGATATTTTTGCAGCTAACTTAGGCGAAAAAATAGCGGGAATCCAAATTTAGTCTCCTTATCAATCAAAATTTTTATATTTGTAGAAAAATGAAAGCAATAATAATGAAAATTGATTACGTTTTAATTAGCATTCTCTAATTCATTGATTATTTGTGTATAGCTGCGCGGCATTTGAGAGGTGGCCACGTGGAGGGAGTTGGTGTGATGATGTGAGCCACCACCTGAAGTGAGTGAGGGAGTGAGTCAGTAAGTCAGTAAGGCGGTCAGTCACTTTCACACTGAATCAGTCAGAGAGTCGACCGTTCGACTAGTCCTATTCACTTTTCTGCGTCAATCAGTCAGTCAGTCAGTCAGTCAGTCAGTCAGTCAGTCAGTCAGTCAGACGGTCAATGAGTTATTCAGTCAGTCAGTCAGTCAGTCAGTCAGTCATTCATTTGGTCAGTCAGTCAGTCAGTCAGTTAGTCAGTCAGTCAATCAGTCTGTCAATTAGTCAGTCAGTCAGTCAGTCAGTCAATCAGTCAGTCAGTCAGTCAATCAGTCACCAACCAGGTCCATATAACGAATTAAGTGTGCCATTCGGAGTTAACTGAGGCGGTGGTTTTGGCTTTTGTGCGGATGGCGGAGGGGCAACGAAAATGGTTGGACTGACCTGCAAACGTAAGTTTAAAACTCACTCACTCACTCACTCACTCACTCACTCACTCACTCACTCACTCACTCACTCACTCACTCACTCACTTACCGTGAATGCGCCACTGGTGATCTGACCGTTCGAAGGCGGTAGTAGAGTGGCTGATTCTTCATAAAAAGTTTTGGTGCCATTACTATTACCATTATAGTTCATATGTGAATGTGTTCCACTAATGTTGTTGTTGCTCGTGTTACTGTGAAGTTTACCATTGGAAGTGTGAATCACGGTGGAGGTTGTCAGGTCTTTTCGATTCCTGGTCACGTTTCTCTTGTTTTTGCCGCCGGAACTCAGCCGTTGGAGGCAAGCGTACCGTCTGGAGTGAGTGAGTGAGTGAGTGAGTGAGTGAGTGAGTGAGTGAGTGAGTGAGTGAGTGAGTGAGTGAGTGAGTGAGTGAGTGGCGCTAACGCTTTATGTACAACGTAGCACAAAAGTATGGCCAAAGCGATGTAGACAGCAACTGTGATTGTGAAGAGCAGAAGATACACGTCAGTCACATCGAGTTTGCGATATACCTGCAGAACTTGATTGTTAAGACAATGACGAAATCACTGACGGTAATGGTGAAAATAAATTTGATTATATATTTGTTATGCTTTAGCTTTGCAGTGCTCGAATTGAGTATTCTCATTGTTAATGAAACGTGGAACAAAACACATTTCAAACGAATCGGTTGGCTGCCTGACTGACTGACTGACTGACTGACTGACTGACTGACTGACTTACTGACTGACTGACTACCTGACTGAATGACTGACTGACTGACTGACTGACTGACTGACTGACTGTTTGGCTGACTGGCTGACTGACTGACTGACTGACTGACTGACTGACTGACTGACTGACTGACTGACTGACTGACTGACTGACTGACTGACTGACTGACTGACTGACTGACTGACTGACTGAATGGCTGACTGGCTGACTGACTGACTGGCTGACTGGCTGACTGGCTGACTGACTGACTGACTGACTGACTGACTGACTGACTGACTGACTGACTGACTGACTGACTGACTGACTGACTGACTGACTGACTGACTGACTGACTGACTGACTGACTGACTGACTGACTGACTGACTGACTGACTGACTGACTGACTGACTGACTGACTGACTGACTGACTGACTGACTGACTGACTGACTGACTGACTGACTGACTGACTGACTGACTGACTGACTGACTGACTGACTGACTGACTGACTGACTGACTGACTGACTGACTGACTGACTGACTGACTGACTGACTGACTGACTGACTGACTGACTGACTGACTGACTGACTGACTGACTGACTGACTGACTGACTGACTGACTGACTGACTGACTGACTTACTGACTGACTGACTGACTGACTGACTGACTGACTGACTGACTGACTTTGAAATTAGTCGTCGGACACAAACACCCGCAGCCCGTATTAACCGCCGTCAATTGTTGCTCGGGACTCATTTCTGATTCTTGGCAGTTTAAATGGCTTTGAAAAAGTTTTTGCAACATTTCAAGTTTTAAAAACTTGACTTCGATTCACATCTTTTGATGATTTTTCAAAAAAACTTAGCTTAGTGATAAGAAGAAGATGTGATACCAAGATTTATTTGCGAAGACACGGTTGAATCAACCAGAAATCAGCAAAGAATGTCACGGTTCGTTAACGATGGTATGATGAGCCATGGTACCCGGCGGATGAAAACAAGGTACTTTCCCAAAGAGGGGATTCCACAGTTTATGAAATTTTACACCTACGCCTTAGGCAGAGTGCACAAGAGGGGAATTTACACTTTTCCCACTTATTGTGTTCTTGCCCTTTCTCGTTCGCTAGTGAGTTGCCGGAGGATAAACTTTCATAGAGAGGACATTTTCTTTAAAAACAAGAATGTTTTGCTTGTTTTCTACCTTCGGGCTAATAATAGAAATAGAAATTGTCGTAAGTGGGGGGATTTTCCACTTTTTACTTTTCTTTCCTTCCGCACAGGAAACCATGGCAGAAACCAGCTCAAGTGTTCATGATACAATCACGGACAAACTAACTGGTCGATGGGTCGAAACCAGGGGAAAAATGTTTCCAGAAGCCCGTAAGTTGGTTCTTTCGTTGGTAAACAAAATGTTGGTATAACATGACTAACTGGCGGACAAGATAACCCTCCAAAAGAAGGGGAATATAATTGAATATAATTGAATGCTCAGTATTCGTCTATTTACTTATGCATTCGTTCCCGGCCTTGATGGCCGCAATAAAACATTAAGAAGGGGAATCCCTTCAAAGAGGGGTGAATTGGTAGCTTTCAGGTTTTTTATGGACACCTTAGGGAACAAATTATGGTTTTCGGTAACGCCAAAGAGGGAGAAATTCCACTTTTCCCACCCCTTCTCGGCCGCTAGTGACACGACTGATCATGGAACCTTGCAGAACCTTGATATTCTATAACAGGATGTTAACCGAGCTAAGTTAGCTCAGCTAACAAACTATACTAAATAAATAACCTCCACCGCTGAACATCCGTCAGAAGAAAGTGCCATTCTTCAAATAACCTCTGAAATTTCAGACTCTGATTATCAGCTTTTCGTAGAGCTTCTAAGACATTTTGAAAATGTATGTATTATAAATGTTTTATTAAGAAAGATTATATCGAGAGAAATTTTTTACCTCTTTTTTACACTTTTTGCTCTCTTGGATTGTCAGAAAGCCATTTCTGTTCCACATGTCTTTTGAATGTTCGGTAACAGTTTCATAGACAGTCATTTCGATAGTTTTTTTACTGGGACTTCTTCATTACTAAATTTAGGGCGTAGGGCATACTAATTTTATTCAGAATGGTGTTTTTATAGTGACCAGAGAAGATGAATAAACTGACGGGCAGAACGCTCAGAGCAACGCCTCTGAATCTGTCGCTCAAGTCAGGTTTTGAACTTAGGACCAGCAGCTAACGAGGCTGGCGCCCTACGCACTAGACTAGTCAGGTGTTATTATTGATACATGAAAAGGTTGATATGACGCAGATACATAAAGTCGATTACAGTGGTATCACTGGTGTCCGGGACTCCGTGTCTCGAACCGTCCGCGAAAACGTAATAAGATATATTAAACCGACTAGATACCATATGGAACCACACGGATACTTGGTAGGTTTGTGTTGTTCTCTTCATTGTATTGTGGCTCAATTCGGTCAAGGGATGGATAACCCCGTGGCACAATAAAAAAGCGCAGGTAATCAATTCGCTGACAAACGAGCAGAGTCCACGCTTTATATCGAACTAGGAAAAACATGCATAATTTCCAATCATTTTATCTATGATTTTTTTACTCAAAATCGTTTTTCGCGCTGTGTGATTTTTGCAGACTTGAAACAGGAGTGCTCAATCCACTGATTCCTCGGCATACAAGAAAAAAACATCATACAGTCGCCTTAAAGAAAGCTCCATAAATATACAGTAGGTGGATTGGATGGAAAGCAGTTTTACTTGTTAAAAAAACCATCCAGTCCATCAGATATCATAGAAAAACTTCTCAAACTTTTTAGTTGTTATTTTTTTCAAAATGAAAACGAATACGAAGGAACTCTGCAGTTTTCAGTCAACCTACGCAGGAATGTCTAATATAATACTTCCGGTTCACTGAATTCTGTCTATTCTTCCCAATGGCGTACATACAGTACATTACTTACTCTTACAGTAAACAGTGTACCGGTTAGTTGTGGTGTGGTGTAGCGGTATGTGAAAAAAATTGTTTCACAAAAATTTGAAAGCACGCCAAAAAATTTAAATTCAATTTGCGCGCCAAAAAGTTTTAATACTTATTATATATCATGTAATACCATTGTAATTACATATCACCGAAATTAATCCAGTCTCATAATTAATTGAAATGACTATGGTTTGTCTCTCCGTTTGAATCGTTTCCCCGGGGGGTAAACAGGCCATTAAAGGAGAGTGGTCGTCTAATATAATTTCATCGTACAAACCAGATTTCACGAAGAGCATTGGCGGACAAGCGAAACCTCCAAAGAGAGGGGAATTTTCCCAAACAGGGAGAATTTGCAGCAGTTAGGCCATTTTACCTAAAACTTGAGTAACAAACTCCTCTTTTTAAAAACATCAAAGAGGGGGGATTCTACTTATCCCCCTCCCCCCCCGTCTTGTCCTTTAGGAATGGAGAGAAAACTAATGTGAGAGTGCAGACGATCAGGCCTGAGGCAGTCGTCTCAAATCCGTAGTATCTACATATCTTGATTAAAAAACCTGTTTGGCGTTTTTTGCAAACAGAAAAGTGGATTCCATCAAGTTTTGGCCAAACGACAACTCAACCATGGTCAGATATGTACGTACAATATTTAGCTGTTTTCATTCCATTAAAGGCGGAAGCAGTTTTTCGGGCCTTTGGTAAAACTTTTTCGCGCATGCACACCCATTCTTACATACTTGAACTGTATTTGAGGACAAAGGACGCAAATATTACACTCTTGTATATCGACAATTTCTGCATGCATTATGAAAAGGTTATAGAACGGCGTCTAGACGTATAACCATGTAGATTAGTGAAACCGTATTTTCTCTACCATAGTAGGTTCGTTTTATTATGGGTACTTAGTAGAACATAGTCGGAATGGTTTCGTCGCATATGGTTCTAGCTACTGTAGAACCATCCATTGAAACAAGCCCATACTGTATGTGGTTTCATAATTTCGTTTTGTGAGAACGCAATACCTTGCGTGACAGTATTACTACATTCAAGATGGAAAATACTTAGGCAAGTTATATGATGAAAATGTTATTTTGTATACGAAGGTGATTGATTAAGTTCCGGACACCAGTGCTGCCAATGTACTTGACGTTATCTGCGTCATACAAACTTTTTTATTTATCAATAATGTAGCATGATTATTCTAGTGGGTAGGATGTTAGCTTCGGAAACTGATTGTTCAAAGTTCAAAACCTGACTTGAAACTAAGATCCTGACGCGTTTCTCTGTGGTCAACCAATAATTATTTTTAAGCAAAAAGAAGATGTTTCAGGGTTTGAAAAAGCAGAAATGCCAGTAAATCACTGTAAAAAAATTTCCATGAAAAAAATTATCAACGTTCGATTTATCGAATTGTGCAATCTTTTGAATGCAACGCTAATTATTGTGGTTTGCGAATACAATTGTAATTTGAATCAAAACTTGTTTGAAGTAACGAACTCCATTCAACTAAACTGAAGGCAGCCCATGAGAACTGACTGACTGACTGCCGATCTTGAAAACAATTTTTATCATAACCTATGTTAGATGAAATCGCTGAGAATAGTAAATGCTTTTAGTGATACAGTGGCGCCCAAAAGTTCTCGGACAACCAGTTTTTTAGGGTT
>OZ038445.1:3940797-3955476 GCA_964036265.1 Daptonema setosum
TAACAAGCTATAAAACTATTTATATGCTCGTATCACAAGATACAAAATCATTAGTTGAACTTTAATACCACCCAGTATGAAGCGAACACATCCCAGGTTTACATTGATCCTGCTCATTAGCGGTTTCCTTCCGGTAGTTTCAAAAGAAAAACTTTACGTCGAACACTAAAGAATTTAACTCAGTAGTTAATTAAAACATTTTTGCAACTCAAAACATTTTTTTGTAAATCTCTCTGGTAATCTAGTGGTCAGGGCGTCAGTTTCGATTTGGGATGATCCAGGTTCGATTCCGGCTTTGAATACCGATAAACGGATGACTTTGCTCTGCAGTACATACCTGGAATTACCTGTCGAGTTCTACAGGGTGTCCCACTTATACCCATTCAGACATTATCCACGATTTACAAGATTGAAAACGTAAAATAACTTTTCATCGTTGACTTTTTAGTAAAACTTTCGCGTCACCTCCCATTCTTTCGAACGTTAATGATCAACGAAGTAGATGAATGACTTCGCTATTAATTATAACATCGATAAAGCGTTCATTCAACTAAACCGACCATTTCTAAGCAATCGTTCTTACAATCAGGGGCGGGCCTTGTTAATAAATAGGAACCCTGGGATAACCTTTGTCAATAATAATAAGAACCCTGGAAAAATTCTGAAACTTGAATCATAAAAAAATTTTAATCGCCACTTTGATACAAAAAGGGAAATAAGTACACATATGTACTAAGTTAAACGTTTCCTGGAACCTGAGAAAAAATACTGATGAAACGCTCGAAAAGTATCAATTCATGCTTCATTGATTCAACGTCATTTATAGAAACGTGAATGGTGATGAGCTACATGATTAAGAATCTTAGCAATCGAAAAACAATAACCGACTTCGGTCAAACGTGACAACGGATAGCAACGTAAAGATCGATTAAGATCTCATGAAAAAAAGTATCCGAGTTTTCCAAAACACCGGCATGAGTGTCAACCAAAACGTATCGAGTTATTGAGAGAGACAATTCATAAGTAATAATAAAACTCTCCAGAGGTTGAATCTCAGACATGCATGTTTATGAAAATTTGACGGACAAGCAGCAAAAGGGAAACAGAAGCAATCAATTCCTTAAAATTGCGAAAAACCAACATTTGTGGTTCCTTTCAACAGCATGGAGAAAACATTCCCAACTTTCTTCTACCTTTTTTCCGTCGGTGCACTGTAAATATGTTACAGGGTTACGGTATTATGCGTGGGATCACGGTCAGATGTGGTCGGATGTTAACGATAATTACAATCTAAATAAAGATGGAGGATAATGACAAACTTTTTTTCTTGAACTTATTCCTCAACTGAAGCAATCGAGGCACACTAATAACATATCAGAATGGTGGTTTCGTAGTGGCCAGAGAGGTTGAATAAACTGACGGGCAATTACAGAAACTCCAGAGCAACGCTTTAGGACCTGTGTCTCAAATTAGGTTTCGAACTCAGGACCACGAGTTTCCGAGGCTGGGGCCTTACGCACTAGACTAGACAGACGACAAACTAAAAAATGTGATATGTATATCATATATGTACGTACATGACATGACACCTTGACCAAGCTGACGTATATTTTATGAGGATTTCTATTTTAAAGCTGAGCCCATTAGAAAACATACTAGACGATATATGTAGGATATGTATGTAGCACCAATTATTTTCTCTTCCGAAAAGGAAAGCAATTGCAACACTATGATAAAAAAGGATGTAGAATATTAGCGGATTCCGTTTTTACTGGTTCGATCCAGGATTGAGCTTGGGCATGATACCCAAGCGCAGCCGCATATAAAAATCAGATTATAAAAAAAGGTTTTGGTTTGTTGATAAAAACGTTGAAACACAGTTTTCTATTTTATTAACACAACAATTAATTCATAGGCTTGAAAAATTATATGACACACTTCTGTAACTTTAATTTCGACTCTCTGTCTGTCTCAAATTATCTGAAATTCAAATTAGCATTATATACTTTCAACAAAAACCACCAGACTCTCATTAGACTTCCGGAAGAATCTGAACGGGATTTAATACATTTTCAACATTGAACCCAAGAAAGGAGTGAAAAACGAGCGGCGAAACCCATCCATCAAACCGAGTTCTTTTACGAAGTCGAAAATCGTGTGGTCTTGATTTATTCATTTCCGACGATGTGGAAATGTACCAGACCATACTGGCGGACGAGCGAATACTCCAAAGGGTAGGGAATTTCCTCAAAGAGGGGGGAATAGGCAGTTCTCAGGCCATTTTACCTACACCTAGAGAACAAATTTAACTTTTTGAAAACGCCAAAGAGCGGGGAATCCACTTTTCCTCCCCTTCTTGTCCGCTTGTGCCAGACTACTCAGACTAATGGTAGTCGAAAGAACATGTAAATGAAGTAACAAATCACTCATATTTGAGTCAAGGTCAAGAACGTGGAAAGTTTCAATCACAAAAGTAACACGTTTTGAGTTCAATTTGAGACTGAAAAACATTTGATAGCATAATGATTATGAACATTTACATTTATGTTATTTATAATAAATCACTTCTAGTTCTAGATGAGTCGAGTTATTATAAGAACGTAACGTAATCCCTTAATACAGAATAGCTTTTTCAAAAACTCTTGTTCTTCGAAATGTTTTTGGCGCGCAAATTTAATTCAATTTGAGACTATCAACAAATAATTTAAATTCAATTCTTTAATTCAATCTCCGGCTGTAAAGCGTAAACAAGCTGATTCCTTCACAATGGATTAAGAGGCTGAACCATGTCAGAAAATATCTATTCTACAAATCCATATATCTGATTTACCTAACCCCAAATTCCAGGCAAAAACAAAGACCTACATAACCAAAAAAGTAAGCCGTAACTAGAAACGCTAGAAAGGCTATGAAATATCAATTTTCATTCGGCCCTGCAGTCAGAATTGATTAAGCAGCAAAATTTCAAAACCTGTCAGTTTTGAACTTTATCTGCTCTGTTTCAACTAATATTCTGAGTTTTTCAATATAAACATTGAGTCCCGTGCCACTCATCCAGTTTGTATGGTCAGTTCAGGGTTTCTTGTTACCATGAAAAATGATCTCGCGCGCCATTTGAATTCAAACCAGATTTTGAATGTTGCAAAATTTTGGAAATTCGTCTATTTTTCCACGTGGCATTCAGACAGCCTTCCATCGCTGCGTCGTAATTCCTTAATTCTTGGGTAACCGACTATAGAAATTAAAGTTGGAAAAAATAATTATGCATATCCCAAACAACTTCATACAGTATATCGGGATTCAGAAGTTATCAAAGGTAAGTGAAACAGTAACAGGCAAACTTTGAAATAAAAAGAAGCAAGCGGTTTTTTCACACGAAATATTCTCGCTTGATCCCAACACGGTGGCAAGTTTTAATTACAATATGAAAAAAATTATAAAAAGTCAAGTACATAAATCTCTAGAGCATTAGTTAAATTAAAAAAACCGCAGACAAGATAATTCTACGGCCAGTTTCACTCAGATTAATGACAATATGTCTGCTGTACACATACTGTACGTATGTACTGGTTCATCTATGAATGGAACGTGAAAAGCTGTGGCACCCTCGAGTTTTTGTGGGACTACATAAGTTCGAATGCGCGCATTTTTTTCAGCTGATTTATGAAAGTTGGCTTCCATCATGGATTTAGACCCGTCACATAGAAAAGTCTTACCAACAAGACTTACTACTAAATTCAGTGTCTTAATCAATCAAGAATGGTATATTTCTACAGACTGATTATTAAATTTGTCGAAAGCTACAAGAGTATATTTGATGTCAGTTTCATTGTATTTGATGGATTCGATCGTATAGTTTCGAACAGAAATTGAGTTTCAGATGGCGCGGCATTTTTTTTCCCAAATTTCAATGGGAATACCATAACTGGCAAATGAAAGAAGGCCAATACATATTTCAATTGTGAAAGAATTGGAGATCATGTCAAGTGAGATAAGGTCAGTTGTGATGTGAAGTTACATGATATGTACATACATACTATTTCACTACATAAAATTTTATGTTATGATTGACATCTTATTATGAAAGAGTCAGACGTGGAGTATTGTAAAGGCCAAGGAGTTTACGGCAAACATGGTGGGATCGTTTGACATATTCGGAGAAGAGACAGTCTAGTGAGTGAGTGAGTGAGGTAGTGAGTGAGTGAGTGAGTGAGTGAGTGAGTGAGTGAGTGAGTGAGTGAGTGAGTGAATGAGTGAGTGAGTGAGTGAGTGAGTGAGTGAGTGAGTGAGTGAGTGAGTGAGTGAGTGAGTGAGTGAGTGAGTGAGTGAGTGAGTGAGTGAGTGAGTGAGTGAGTGAGTGAGTGAGTGAGTGAGTGAGTGAGTGAGTGAGTGAGTGAGTGAGTGAGTGAGTGAGTGAGTGAGTGAGTGAGTGAGTGAGTGAGTGAGTGAGTGAGTGAGTGAGTGAGTGAGTGAGTGAGTGAGTGAGTGAGTGAGTGAGTGAGTGAGTGAGTGAGTGAGTGAGTGAGTGAGTGAGTGAGTGAGTGAGTGAGTGAGTGAGTGAGTGAGTGAGTGAGTGAGTAGAAACACGTAATCAAGTATCGAAACATACATTATCACCGTATTGCACTAATGAAGCCGTTGGTGTAATATGTATATTTTAATGTAAAAAATGCTCCAGTAAATCTCTATAATGGGATCGTGCGGATGTACATACAGGGTGTCCCAGCGAGGGGTTCACGATTTGTTTTTTTAATAACTTTTGTGTACGTCGAGCAATAATTTTAAAATTTAAGACTGTAATTACCACTACTTTGGCAATTTTTTTGCTGTTTGAAATTTCAAAATTCGTTCAGTACAGCTCGTGTTACAGTTGACTGAAAAAAATTCTATTTTTGAACGAATTTTTTATAGAATTTCATTCGGAAACACACTCAAAACTAATTTGATTGTGATTATACGACAAATATATTGACAATTTATGCAATAAACATTGTAAAAGATAATTCTTATTTAACATGACCAAAAGATTTTTCAAAACAACGATCGATACGGGTTTAAAAAAGAGAGTACTGCTTTCAGTCGCGATTCGGCAGTAATTTTAGCGATTTCCATTGAGATAATGTGTTTGAGTTCTTCAACTGTGTTGATGTTGTGAGAATAATGGAGTTCCTTCAGATGTCTTCAAAACCAGTAATCAGAAACGGTCAAATCGGGGGATCGCACCGGACAATCCGTGGTTCCTCCACGTCCTACCCATTCAGTAAGTCCATGCAGGCACAGAACGTGCCCAGTGTACTGGGGCTCCGTCAGCTTACATGATCATCGTTCAATTCACGAATTCTTCGATATCTTAGAGTTCCGGTAGCAAAAAAACATTGACCATGTTTAATTGTCACTGGTTACATTTTTTCAAAGATGAAAGGACCGATCAAACCGCCGGACCAAATGGCACACAAAACGTTGACTTTAAGCGCGTGCATGGGTTGAGTTACAATGAAGTTAGGATTAAAAGTGGAATATTAAATATGACAATTGATTGTATTAACATTGTTTCATGCATTTTTGTCAATTTACTTGTCGTATGATTATAATTAAATTACTTTTAAGTATGTTTCCAAATGAAATTCTATTGAAAAATCGCTCAAAAATTTAAGTTTTTTTCATTTAACTGTAACACGAGCTGTAGTGAACGAATTTTTTTATTAAAAAAAGCAAAGAAATTGCCAACGTGTTGGTAATTACAGTATCAAATTTTAAGAATGTTGCTCGACGTACACAAAAGTTATTCAAAAAACAAATCGTGAACCCCTCGCTGGGACACCCTGTACATATGTACGTACAGTATGGGATATTTATAACTTTCTAGTTGACCGCAACTTCCCCTCACGGAAAGTCATCGACACCTCCTCCACCTACATGTCATTATACAATCAATACATTAATGGTATGCCAACAAAACTGTTCACTTCGTCAACCGACTATACAATACTGTAGGTTCGCGGAACTCCTTCAATGCAAAAAACGAAACCGACGTACCGTGACAAGAAAACAAATAAAACATGGATCAAGTTACCTTATAAAAATAACCTATGTAGGTACATATGTATCTGTGATTTAAAGTCAGATTTATGTATGAGATTTTCACAGGATGGTTTTCTGTTTTACATATACTGTATGACCATTAGTAACGGTAAATGACATTCTAGATTGATATAAAGCCCATTAACTATTAATTTAGTCAGTTGTGAGCAGTAATGAACGCTTAAATCAAATACAATAAACAAGTGTAATAATGGATGTTGATCAGTTTCATTACGCCGAACAGGAACATCATGAAAAAACGATCTTTATTATAAATACTCACTAATCGTTCACAAATATCAATTATTCACAATTCTCAATCATTCACAAATCGTAGAATACATAAGGCTAAGGGATAACTGAACTGGATTACATGTCAAATATTCAATAGAAAACTCTCATCCCACTGCGTCAATTTTTCTATAAATAACTTCTAGGTTACGGTAGTAAGAAACAGGCTCCCAATCACTTCTTCCCCGAAGGATCACAGCAGGTTACTTAACGATGCTGCTCAACCAAGCGAAACATTTATCGACAGCCTATTTTTACAAGCGTAACAGTTGCGCTTTGATGGATAACCAGGTTTATGAGTGCGAGATTGGTCACATTCACAGTGAGAGCCTGACTCAAGCAAAAATATTGCCAATAACGTCTGATAATGAAACATCACTAGCCTCAACTCAATTCGGTTGACCCCGTCGTTCAACACAGTATAGAATGATGATTGATGTGGTTTCTTGTAAGATCTATTGTTTGTTTTTAACCATGATGTGAAACAATATGAAAAGTCGGCCTGTTCGTTTGACGTAAGTAAGTTTGTTTGGACATTCGTATGAATATACGCAAATTCACATGATCCTCAACGGATAAGCTCGTGGTAAAGTTTTATTGGTAAACAAAGTTTCATGAGATTAGGATTCATAACGTGATTATCTCCTGGTCGCATGTTACGTGAATCGTTCGAAAACAGTAATTGCATTATTTCGGTGATCGGACGGGTAAGGCAAATATCTACTTCATTTATTCTAATTCTTAATTCATTTTTGACGCTTGGAATGAAACATTTAAGAACTACGTACTGTATAATTTTCGCGTAAAATCAGTATGACTACTATTCAGTTTATATTAAAGTGTTTGTAAAATGATTTTATAAAACCGGAAAAAAATGTCTGGATTGTACGCATCTGGATTTTGTTGCGTTCTTCAAAGCCATTGAGAATTCAGAGCAGTGAAAACCGTTGACATGAATTACGGTAACAACGGAAATGGCACATTGCTGATAGTGGCTAGAATGGCATAGGGACATCTGTTTATGCCACGATAAGAGATCCATCCATTAACGTCATTCCTTGGGTTACGGTAGCTTGAAGATTCCACTCATCGGACGAAACAATGATACTAATTTCAAATGTCCAGTTTGAGATTTTGATCTTTTCTTCAATGATCTCAAAATGGATTCGTAGAGATTCGGAGACATAAAGTATTGTATTTTCTTCAAAATTTTAACTTGTTCTTCCAACGACCCGTTCATGCTGAAGTGGTAATGGTTTTGAAAATTAGGTTTTGATGAATTATGTACTAAGACTCCATGTATTGGTAACCCGGGTGAGGTGAATCCCAAAATACCTAAAAGCCAAAATACCTAACTGGACAAAACACCTAAAAACACGCCCAAAATACAACACGACCAAAATCCAACTGTTGGATTTTGGTAGTGCATTTTTTATATTTGTTGGATTATGTCCACCCAAATTACAAAATCCAAAGTACATAAACTACAAATGTTACCCCTCCCCTGTTTCCCCACCCTTACAGGGGCCCGGCCCAAAAAAAATCCAAACCAAAAAAATCCATGCCAAAAAAAATCCATACCAAAAAAAATCCACCCAAAAAAAATCCATACCAAAAAAAATCCACCCGAAAAAAATCCATACCAAAAAAAATCCATCTACATTTTGCTATACCAGAAAAAATCCATCTACATTTTTGCTATACCAAAAAAATCCATGATGATTTTTGCTTTACCAAATTATGTGTATTCGCTGTACCAAAAGCAATGAAGGTGTAAATGAGCAGCGTATTTACAGTATGTACATATTTATACGTTAACTCATCAGAAATACAATTTTCTGAGGGTTGAGGGGTTATTTTTTCGAAAATTCAATAACCTGTTGTCATAGGTAATCCAAACCATATTACCCTAAAATCGATGATAATTAACGTTTTCACATGTCCGGTGGCAAAAACCGCCGATGCGCCAGCCGTGGTACGCGTGGGGTTTCACTGACGGATGAGCCAAATCTCCAAAGGGAGGGGAATCTCTTCAAGAGGGGAATCGGCAAAAAATAGGCCGTTTTATCTACATCTTAGAGAACAAACTCTAGTTTAAAAAACGTCAAAGAGGGTTGAATTCAACTTTTCCCACCCCTTCTCGTCCGCTGGTGTACGTATGTATATTGATCTTAAACTTGAAACAAAGGGCCATCGGTCCACATAAAACGATAGTTTTCAACTGATAGATTTCGTTGCTTTAAATATACTTTGTTTCCGTAAACATAATAAGTGAGTTAATCTTTGTTGATACGATGGTCGAGAACTGTCTTTGTGCTTCCTCAAGGTCAAACGCTTCAGAACGCCTAACCGTCCTTATTATGCAACCGTTCTTAACGAGGATCTAACATGGAAAATGAGTAAAAACAATACGGCGATGCCTGATAGAAGTCCCATATCAATCAACGTTATAAGTCACATTATCTTCCTTTGATTGCTATGGGACTTCTGACTTATAACGTTGCAAACACTGAAGATTCATGCACTGGACATGTATGTATAATAAGAGACACCAATAATCTTTGATATAAAGGGGACTTATACCTTTCGGAATCACTGTTATAAGGTCAAACAGAAAATACGTTCTAAGCTAATGTGCGAAGCGGATGACATGAATTTTTCATAGACATTAGGACAATATTGATCATAATTTATACTTCATAAACTTTTCATCAATGCACATTTATTTTATCAGTTTCATTATAGCGAGAAATAACCAGTTATTTTTATTTGTCATCCGCTACAAGTATAAAATTATATGTACGTAATGTACATACTGTAAACACGTGTTACGTTCTAAATTGACTCATACCTGATCTTGGTCATATTACACGTTCACGCATAAATTACAATGGATTTTTTTTGGTATGGATTTTTTTGGGTGGATTTTTTTTGGTATGGATTTTTTTTGGGTGGATTTTTTTTGGTATGGATTTTTTTTGGTATAGGCAAATCAGGGATTTTTTTTTGGTTTGGATTTTTTTTGGTACACCATCCCCTTACAGTATTCATGTAACAGTTACTTATCAGTTAATACCCCCAGTATTACCGTAGTACACGTGTTAATGTAATTTTATTGCTCGCGCACATAAGATGAGTTAGGCTCTACGGTCCCTGATTGTGTTTCTGAGACTTTTAACTCGTTGATGTTGATCACTTATTCTTGTATTTCATACGTTTAGCTGATGATTCTCCGCGATTAACGCAGGCGTTTCGACCCAGAACATCGCTAGTATGGCACTTGCCACAGCACAGCATGCCTGTAATTTCATGATTAAAAATTGTGTTTACTAAAAGACATTAGGTTTCTAAGGACTGACCGCTTTTCATGCAAGAACATACTTTGCTTGTGCAGCCAGTTCTACACTGACACACGGAAGGGGTCGTTTCCCCACCGCTCCCGCTCGCGTATGAAGTGTGCGCCCGACATGCTGCTACAACAGACACCTCTGTTTATTGTTAGAGTCGTGGTTTCAGTTGATTTCATCATTCATGATAATTACAGCAGTGAAGGCGGACCAATGAAAATGTCCATTACATCTCGGTTAATAACGCATAAAATAACAGTGACTGACTGCAATATGACATAACCATATCAAAGAGTGAGGGGGTACTCTGAGGAGGGGTATTACATTTGTTGTTGGATTATGGACGTTCAAAATCCAAATTTTTAGGTATTTTGGACTTTGTATATATTATGGGCGTCCCGTTTTGGATTTTGGGCATGTGTTGGATTATGTCCAGTTAGGTATTTTGGCTTTTAGGGATTTTGGTAGGGACCCACCAGGGTGTGGGTGTACATAAGCTGACAAGAACATAAGCCGACAAAAGAGTTTATAACACATTATCTTATATTCTACCAGATTACTGTAGTTATGTATGTATATACGCTAAGCTAGGTATTAACATTCCATTACAAAAAGACACTGTTTCAGCTCGGGGCTCCAATATTACTTATTATGAAGAACCAATAACATACTCATATGTTAACTTATCATTAGATATAATGATGCCGTCGGGATTTCAGTGAAGAACAGAAAATATTAGGCCTGACCTGCCTCGCAAACCTACTTAACCTGACCTGGGTGCACTAATCTGATTATAACCTGACATACATAATAACAATAGAGTGACTGATAGAACAAAAAGAATCAAAATTAAAACAACCCTCATCATTCTCCCCCACTGATTCCTTCATCTTCCATGCCCTTGGCGATTTTCTCCTTCTTGATTGAGTCGGCGGGTGATTGGCTCGTTCCAATTTCAAATGTGATCTGATCCTTATCTGGATCTGGGAGAGGCATCTTGCGGTGAGTTAATCCTGATAAGTGGAGTTGAGCCCTCGAAATGTGCACAAACTTTATTATACAAAAGCTAACCCAAAGCATAAATAGAGTTTAATTTAAAAAAAACAATACATGTGACAGAATTATAGTCGATGTCACAACATTGTTTGAAATACCCATGGCTTGTTTGCTTTGAAACTGAACAACAACCGACAAAAGTAATCTGCTTAGAGAGTAGGGAAACCCGAAACGTGTAGCTTCTAAGACCGTTATTGCTGCTCATAATTTTCGAGTACGCACCTCTTCACAAAAATCAGTTTTTTGGTGTGTGTTCAGATACATATGTAATTTGAATTTGCATGTATTTGAATCGCAAAAATTCATGCATGCTAACGCAGGTTTACGAAAAAAAGAACTGTGTGTGTACGTAGGACACAGCTAGGTAAAGATATCTTTTTATTGGTATAATTTATGTATAAGGGCAATTTACCAATCTATGGCCATGTTCTATGGAACAACTCAAACCATAAAAGTCTTCTAGAAGTTGTGACTGCTACCGCAGTGTCACATTGTAGGTGATTCATCTGTCATGAAATATGTATACACACAGTAAGCGCGTTAAAATACATACTGTATTTGCTTATCTAGTTATCTGGCAAGTTAATCTACATGATTAGGCAACTAAGAACGATGACTAATAGCAGTGATTAAAATTACATTTTAAAATGTTTTACAAGCTACATATGTTCGATGTATAGAAGAAAATCTGGACTCTTTGTTAATCTGTACTAGTCGTAGATCATTTCTTAAACGGATATCTAAGAAGAAAAACGTACATAGCTTTGCGAAAAAATCTATAAAACTTCCATCAGAAAAAAACCATGTTTTCAAAGTCACATGGTGCAACAGAATGTGTGTGGCCTTCACTTCAACTTACTGTAAGGCTAAAACGTTGATTGAGTGTTTTGGGCAATCAAGCCAGAACGCTACGGTATAAAGGAACTGAAAACAAATTTGGAGAGAAAGTGATCGAAAAAAATGGTCGAAACGCCGCATGAAAAGTTTTCATTGACTACATCCGAAAATGTGAAAATGTACATGAAATCGACTATGTGGGAGAAATTATTGAAGAGTCGGAAACTGAAAAAAAGTTGCAAAAAACTTGCAAAAGTCGTTCGGATGGTTATGGAGGGACCTATAACTAGATACTTTCGAACAGTGTGCCACGAGGCGAAATGCCATCTGAACTTCTGGTTCTGTGCGACAGACACATTACGTTGATTCATGTGAGACATCGAGGACACCAGAGACATGAATGTGTGCCGCCACATTTCTCTACCATAGATGCCAAAAAATGCCAGCTTCTAAATTTTTGTGCCAGCAAATATGGTACATACCATAATATCGAAGGTACTCGAACCTTATTCAGGATGTTAGGAAGAAATTTTAGACAGATGCCAGGGAAAATGTTAATTTCACAGAGCACATATTCCTGAAACATAGACCGACATCAAAGACACCAGAGATATGTACGAATGTGTTCCACCACCCACCTCATGCATATTTTTACCATATGCCAAAAAGAGTCAGTGTTCTGATGTGTGTTCCATTACCATGATTTCGAAGCCATTCATAAACGTAAGTAGAATCTTGTATTCTATGATCTTATGAAAAAGCGTGAAACTTCAGCCACGGAGTAGCTCTTGACTTGTTCATTCCAGAAAGTCATGTTACTGGTTCATGTGAGACTCACGATCGGAAGACTCCCGAGACACGATTGTGTCCACCACATAATTCTACCAGTACCGAACCGAACCGAACCGAACCGAACCAGCTGTTTTCTGTTCAGAAAATTACAACTTTTGATTTCTCCCTGGTCATTCTAATAACCGATTGTCCACCCTATAGTGTTTTTCACAAAAGGCGCATGTCTCCGAAGAATCAGTCAGTCAGTCAGTCAGTCAGTCAGTCAGTCAGTCAGTCAGTCAGTCAGTCAGTCAGTCAGTCAGTCAGTCAGTCAGTCAGTCAGTCAGTCAGTCAGTCAGTCAGTCAGTCAGTCAGTCAGTCAGTCAGTCAGTCGGTCAGTCAGTCAGTCAGTCAGTCAGTCGGTCAGTCAGTCAGTCAGTCTGTGACTTACATCTAGGACACCAGAGACTACAATGAATACCACCGGATATTCAGATCAGAAGCCGCAAAAAATGGGCAGCTTCAGCTTTTTATGAGCTCACACTGGCGCATGACCATGACACAAAACTGAAGTCGATGTTGAACTGAAGACTGACTGACTGACTGACTGACTGACTGACTGACTGACTGACTGACTGACTGACTGACTGACTGACGGACTGAGTGACTGACTGACTGACTGACGGACTGACCGAATGACTGACGGACTGACATATTGACGGACGGACTGACTGACTAACTTACTGACTGACTGACTGACTGACTGACTGACTGACTGACTGACTGACTGACTGACTGACTGACTGACTGACTGACTGACTGACTGACTGACTGACTGACTGACTGACTGACTGACTGACTGACTGACTGACTGACTGACTGACTGATCTGACTGACTGACTGACTGACTGACTAACTGACTGACTGACTGACTGACTGACTGACTGACTGACTGACTGACTGACTGACTGACGGACTGACATATTGACGGACTGACTGACTGACTATCTTACTGACTGACTGACTGACTGACTGACTTGACTGACTGACTGACTGACTGACTGACTGACTGACTGACTGACTGACTGACTGACTGACTGACTGACTGACTGACTGACTGACTGACTGACTGACTGACTGACTGACTGACTGACTGACTGACTGACTGATTGACTGACTGACTGACTCATTGACTAACTGACTGACTGACTGACTGACTGACTGACTGACTGACTGACTGACTGACTGACTGACTGACTGACTGACTGACTGACTGACTGACTGACTGACTGACTAACTGACTGACTGACTGACTGACTGACTGACTGACGGACTGACATATTGACGGACTGACTGACTGACTATCTTACTGACTGACTGACTGACTGACTGACTTGACTGACTGACTGACTGACTGACTGACTGACTGACTGACTGACTGACTGACTGACTGACTGACTGACTGACTGACTGACTGACTGACTGACTGACTGACTGACTGACTGACTGACTGACTGACTGACTGACTGACTGACTGACTGACTGACTGACTGACTGACTGACTGATTGACTGACTGACTGACTCATTGACTAACTGACTGACTGACTGACTGAATGGCCGTATCGGCAGTTACATCCGTTCTGTGATTGGCTTTCATGAATACCAAAACATAGAATCATTAAAATTTTATGATTTATTTCCTAATTCAATCAACAACCACAAACGAATTCGCTGTTCATCCTGCTTGATGTGAGGTCACGTGCTCATGTTTTTGTCCAGACAAGCATACTGTATGTACAAGATCCAGTTTATAGCTTGGTCAATATATCTTATCTTAGAAGAAAATCTTTTCGTGAATCCGTTACCACATAGTTCCAGAATAAGATTAAATATAAATGAAGAAAATGTTTCCTCTCAGACAATTCAGCCGCGTTTTTCACGACACTAGTTTTCGATGACATAAGTTTTCAGCTTGAAAAAATCTCAGACGGCAACTTAAAATACGTACGGACGGTTGCGTCTAGACGTCCTCTCAAGAGACACGTGATAATAAGAATCATGTCTTGATAACCAGCTCTATGGTTGATCCCAGATATTCCAATGGGAGATGGAACCACCATTTCCTATACAATGAATAATACCTAGCAATGAATGATTATGCAGTATAAAAAATAGCAATATGCATAAATACTGTGTCTATCCATCAATTATAGCCCGGGAAATATCCAGCGTGTTAAACTGTCAATGACGACTTGAAATTTTGTAGAATAATTGAAAATGGTTTGTCACGTGGTA
>OZ038445.1:3955676-4010954 GCA_964036265.1 Daptonema setosum
TATAGTTATTTTGATTTGCGCACAATTGGATAAATAAGTAAACAGATTTAAAAACTCAGTAATGTAGCACGACTGTCATGGATAACAAACAATTAGGAGTAAATAAAATAGAAATGATAACTGAAATTTTTTACATGATACATGAAATTGATTCGCATGTAATTTTTTACTTTTTTTTCACAAAATTACTTCAATGTACATATGTACATACGTACAAAAATAAAATCAATCGGGTATCTTGATTTGAATGCGCACCATATCTCTTGTAATGCTTTGTCATTTTTAAAGATAATTTTTTATCATTTCTTTACGGGTTTCTAACCTTTTTATATGTAAAACTCTGCAACTTAGGAGAAAAAAGCGGGATTTCAAATTTAGTCTCCTAATCAATCAAAATTGTTATATTTGTAGAAAAATGAAAACAATAATAATTATAATTTATTACGTTTTAATTAGCATTTTCTAATTCATTGATTATTTGTGTGTAACTGCGCGGCATTTGTGAGGTGGCCACGTGGAGGGAGTTGGTGTGATGATGTGTGCCACCACCTGAAGTGAGTGAGTGAGTGAGTGAGTCAGTAAGTCAGTAAATTGGTCAGTCACTTTCACACTGAATCAGTCAGAGAGTCGACCGTTCGACTAGTCCTATTCGCTTTTCTGCGTCAATCAGTCAGTCAGTCAGTCAGTCAGTCAGTCAGTCAGTCAGTCAGTCAGTCAGTCAGTCAGACAGTCAATGAGTTATTCAGTCAGTCAGTCAGTCAGGCAGTCAGTCAGTCAGTCAGTCAGTCAGTCAGTCAGTCAGTCAGTCAGTCAGTCAGTCAGTCAGTCAGTCAGTCAGTCGGTCGGTCAGTCAGTCAGTCAGTCAGTCAGTCAGTCAGTCAGTCAGTCAGTCAGTCAGTCAGTCAGTCAGTAGTCAGACAGTCAGTCAGTATGTCAGTGAGTCAGTCAATCAGTCAGTCAGTAAGTCAATCAGTCTGTCAGTCAGTGAGTCAGTCAGTCAGTCAATCAGTAAGTCAATCAGTCTGTCAGTGAGTCAGTCAAACAGTAAGTTAGGTCAGTCACCAACCAGGTCCATATAACGAATTAAGTGTGCCATTCGGAGTTAACTGAGGCGGTGGTTTTGGCTTTTGTGCGGATGGCGGAGGGGCAACGAAAATGGTTGGACTGACCTGAAAATGCAAGTTTACTCACTCACTCGCTCACTCACTCACTCACTCACTCACTCACTCACTCACTCACTCACTCACTCACTCACTCACTCGCACTCACTCACTCACTCACTCACTCACTCACTCACTCACTCACTCACTCACTCACTCACTCACTCACTCACTCACTCACCTCACTCACTCACTTACTCACTCAATCACTCACACTCACTCACTCACTCACTCACTCACTCACTCACTCACTCACTCACTGACCGTGAATGCGCCACTGGTGATCTGACCGTTCGAAGGCGGTAGTAGAGTGGCTGATTCTTCATAAAAAGTTTTGGTGCCATTACTGTTACCATTATAGTTCATATGTGAATGTGATCCACTGATGTTGTTGTTGCTCGTATTACTGTGAAGTTTACCATTTGAAGTGTGAATCACGGTTGAGGTTGTCAGGTCTTTTCGATTCCTGGTCACGTTTCTCTTGTTTTTGCCGCCGGAACTCAGCCGTTGGAGGCATGCGTACCGTCTGGAGTGAGTGATTGAGTGAGTGAGTGAGTGGGTGAGTGAGTGAGTGAGTGAGTGAAGTGAGTGAGTGAGTGAGTGAGTGAGTAAGAGAGTGAATGAGTGCGTGAGTGAGTGGCGCTAACGCTTTATGTACAACGTAGCACAGAAGTATAGCCAAAGCGATGTAGACAGCAACTGTGATTGTGAAGAGGAGAAGATAAACGTCATCGAGTTTGCGATATACCTGCAGAACTTGATTGTAAGACATTGACCAAATAACTGATGGTAATGGTAAAAATAAATTTTATTTTTTATTTTTTTCGCTTTAGTTTTGTAGTGCTCAAATTGCCAATGAAACGTGAAAAAAAACATTTCAATCGAATCTGTTGACTGCTGGCTGACTGACTGACTGACTGACTGACTGACTGACTGACTGACTGACTGACTGACTGACTGACTGACTGACTGACTGACTGACTGACTGACTGACTGACTGAATGACTGACTGACTGACTGACTGACTGACTGACTGACTGACTGACTGACTGACTGACTGACTGTCTGACTGACTGACTGACTGACTGACTGACTGACTGACTGACTGACTGACTGACTGACTGACTGACTGACTGACTGACTGACTGACTGACTGACTGACTGACTGACTGACTGACTGACTGACTGACTGACTGACTGACTGACTGACTGACTGACTGACTGACTGACTGACTGACTGACTGACTGACTGACTGACTGACTGACTGACTGACTGACTGACTGACTGACTGACTGACTGACTGACTGACTGACTGACTGACTGACTGACTGACTGACTGACTGACTGACTGACTGACTGACTGACTGACTGACTGACTGACTGACTGACTGACTGACTGACTGACTGACTGGACTGACTGACTGACTGACTGACTGACTGACTGACTGACTGACTGACTGACTGACTGACTGACTGACTGACTGACTGACTGACTGACTGACTGACTGACTGACTGACTGACTGACTGACTGACTGACTGACTGACTGACTGACTGACTGACTGACTGACTGACTGACTGACTGACTGACTGACTGACTGACTGACTGACTGACTGACTGACTGACTGACTGACTGACTGACTGACTGACTGACTGACTGACTGACTGACTGACTGACTGACTGACTGACTGACTGACTGACTGACTGACTGACTGACTGACTGACTGACTGACTGACTGACTGACTGACTGACTGACTGACTGACTGACTGACTGACTGACTGACTGACTGACTGACTGACTGACTGACTGACTGACTGACTGACTGACTGACTGACTGACTGAATGACTGAATGACTGACTGACTGACTGACTGACTGACTGACTGACTGACTGACTGACTGAATGACTGAATGACTGACTGACTGACTGACTGACTGACTGACTGACTGACTGACTGACTTTGAAATTAGTCGTCGGACACAAACACCCGCAACCCGTGTTAACCGCCGTCAAATGTTGTTCTGGGCTCATTTCTAAATCCTGGCAGTTTAAATGGCTTTGAAAAAGTTTTTGCAACATTTCAAGTTTTTAAAAACTTGACTTCTACTCATATCTTTTGATGATTTTTCAAAAAAAACTGAGCTTAGTGATAAGAAGAAGATGTGATACCAAGATTTATTTGCGAAGACACGGTTGAATCAACCAGAAATCAGCAAATAATGCCATGGTTCGTTAACAATGGCATCATGAGCCTTGGTACCCGGCGGATGTGTAAATCGTAGGAAAACAAGTTACTTTCCCAAAGAGGGGAATCCACAGTTTGTGAATTTTCACACCTACGCCTAGGCAGAGTGCACAAGAGGGGTATTTACTCTTTCCCCACTTTTTAGTATTCTTGCACTTTCTCGACCGCTAGTGAGTTGCCGTAGTATGAACACTTTCATAGAGAGGACGTTTTCTTTTTAAAAACAAGAATTTTTGCTTGTTTTCCACTTTTGGGCGCCCAATAGAAATTGCCGTAAGAAAGGTAATTTCCACGTTTCACTCCCCTTTCCTTCCGCACAGGAAACCATGGCAGAAACCAGCCCAAGTGTTCATGATACAATCACGGACAAACTGACTGGTCGATGTGTCGACACCAGGGGAAGAATGTTTCCAGAAGCCCGTAAGTTGGTTCTTTCGTTGGTAAATAAAAGTATTGGTATAAAACGACTCACTGGCGAACAAGGTACATATGTAACCCTTCAAAAGAAGGGGAATCACTTCATAGAGGGGGGAATTGGCAGCTTTCAGGTTTTTTATGAATACCTTAAGGAACAAATTATAGTTTTTGATAACGCCAAAGAGGGAGAAATTCCACTTTTCCCACCCGTTCTCGGCCGCTAGTTACACGACTGATCATGGAATCTTGTAGAACCTTGATATTCTATAACAGGATGTTAACCGAGCTAAGTTAGTTCAGCTAACAAACTATACTGAGTAAATAAACTCCACCGCTGAACATCCGTCACAAGAGAGTGCCATTCTTCAAATAACCTCTGAAATTTCAGACTCTGATTATCAGCTTTTCGTGGAGCATCTAAGACATTTTGAAAATGTATGTATTATAAATTTATTATTAAGAAAGATTATATCGAGAGGAATTTTTTTTCTCTTTATTACACTTTTTGCTCTCTTGGATTGTGAGAAAGCCATTTATGTTCCACATGTCTTTTGAATGTTCGGTAACAGTTCCATAGACAGTCATTTCGGTAGTTTTTTTACTGGGACTTCTTTATTACTGAAGCCCATAGGACATACTAATTTTATTCAGAATGGTATTTTCATAGTGAACAGAGAGGATGAATAAACTAACGGGCAGAAAGCCCAGAGCAACGCTTCTGAATCTGTCCCTCAAGTCGGGTTTTGAACTTAGGACCAACAGCTAACGAGGCTGGCACCCTACGCACTAGACTAGTCAGGTGTTATTATTGATACATGAAAAGGTTGATATGACGCAGATATGTACATAACGTCGATTACAGTGATAGCACTGGTGTCCGGGACTCCGTGTCTCGAACCATCCGCGACAACGTAATAAGATATATTAAACCGACTAGATACCACATGGAACCACACGGATACTTGGTGGGTTTGTGTTGTTCTCTTCATTGTATTGTGGCTCAATTCGGTCAAGGGATGGATAACCCCGTGGCACAATAACAAAGCGCAGGCAATCAATTCGCTGACAAACGAGCAGAGTCCACGCTTTATACCGAACTAGGAAAAACATGCATAATTTCCCAACATTTCATCTATGATTTTTTACTCAAAATCGTTTTTCGCAATTTGTGATTTTCGCTGACTTGAAACAGGAGTGCTCAACCCACTGATTCCGTGGCATACAAGAAAAATATCATACAGTCGCCTTGAAGAAAGCTCCATAAATATACAGTAGGTGGATTGGATGGAAAGCAGTTTTACTTATAAAAAATCATCCAATCTATCATAGAATACTTTTCAAATTTTGTGTTGTTGTTGTTTTTTTCAAAATGAAAACGAATACGAAGGAACTCAGTTTTCAGTCAACCTACGCAGGAATGTCTAATATAACATTCTCGCTTCACTGAATTCTGTCTATTCTTCTCTATTGCAATGGCGTACATACAGTACATTACTTACTCTTACAGTAAACAGTGTACCGGTTAGTTGTAGTGTGGTGTGAAACTTTTTTTTGCAAAATTTGAAAGCACACCAAAACAGTTTTGAATTCATTTTTCAAGTTTTTGGCTAACAAGAAACCTCGGATCGGCTATACCAACAAGGAATACCATTGTAATTATCACCGAAAATAAATCAGTCTCATAATTAATTGAGAATTGAGATGAGTATGGTTTGTCTCTCCGTTTGAATCGTTTCCCCGGGGGGTAAACAGGCCATTAAAGGAGAGTGGTCGTCTAATATAATTCCATCGTACAAACCAGATTTCACGAAAAGCATTGGCGGACAAACGAAACCTCCAAAGAGAGGGGAATTTTCCCAAACAGGGAGAATTTGCAGCAGTTAGGCCATTTTACCTAAAACTTAAGTAACAAACTCCTCTTTTTAAAAACATCAAAGAGGGGGAATTCCACTTTCACTTCCCTTCTAGTCCGCTATGAACGGAGAGAAAACTAATGTGAGAGTGCAGACGATCAGACCTGAGGCAGTCGTCTCAAATCCGTAGTATCTACATATCTTGATTAAAAAACCTGTTTTAGCATTTTTTTTGCAAACAGAATGGTGGATTCCATCAAGTTTTGGCCAAACGACAACTCGACCATGGTCAGATACGTACAATATGTATCTGTTTTTGGATTCATTAAAGGTGGAAGCAGACGTTTCTCGGACCTTTGGTAAAACTTTTTCGCGCATGTACACCCATTCTTTCATACTTGAACTGTATTTGAGGACAAAAGACGCAAATATTATACTTTTGTATATCGACTATTTCTGCATGCATTATGAAAATTGAAAAGGCTATAGAACGGCGTCTAGACGTATAAACATGTAGATTAGTGAAACCGTATTTCCTCTACCATAGTAGGTTCGTTTTATTATGGGTACTTAGTAGAACATAGTCGGAATGGTTTCGTCGCATATGGGTCTAGCTACTGTAGAACCATCCATTGAAACAAGCCCATACTGTATGTGGTTTCATAATTTCGTTTCGTGATAAATTGGAGAACGCAATACCTTGCGTGACAGTATTACTACATTCAAGATGAAAAATACTTGGGCAAGTTATGTGATGAAAATGTTATTTTGTATACGAAGGTGATTGATTAAGTTCCGGGCACCAGTGCTACCAATGTACTTGACGTTATCTGCGTCATACAAATTTTTTTATTTATCAATAATGACGCCTGACTAGTCTTGTGGTTAGGGTGTTGGCTTCGGAAACTGGTGGTTCTAAGTTCGAACCCTGACTCGATACTAAGATCCTGGCGCGTTGCTCTGGAGTCAACCAACAATTATTAAAGCAAAAAGAAGATGTTTCACGGGTTGGAAAAGCAGAAATGTCAGTGAATCACTGTAAATTTCTACCATAAAAAACTTACTAACGTTCGATTTATCGAATTGTGCAATCTTTTGAATGCAACGCTAATTATTTTGGTTTGTGAATACAATTGTAAATTAAATCAAAACGTGTTTGAATTAACGAGTGCTATTCAACTGAACTGAAGCCGGCCCATGAGAACTGACTGACTGCCGATCTTGAAAATAATTTTTATCATAACATATATGTTAGATGAAATCGCTGAGAATAGTAAATGCACTTTACTGATATGTTAGATCTGCCATATTGAACAAATTTCCTAGTCGCTTCAGACGTATGTACCAGATCTTTTGTATGTAGTACTGAATTTTCATTTCCATATATCGATAAAGGACGGCTTTCACCGGATGACAAAAAGCCAGTCATTTATTTTGTGTAGGTCGGAAGATGGATGGGACTACGATAGAGCACTCTGGTTTGGGTTCATGCATTTTTGTATAGGTTTTTTACTGATTACAAGACAAAATTGGATGCACGCCTTTATTTTAAATCTTTTCTCTGCTTTGAAAAGCTGCTGAATGTCGTGCAGAAATACACGCTGGTATCAGAGATCGATTTCGTAAAAAAATCTGTTTTGAGAAATGCATATCTGATTGGCACGAATTTGATTATAGTCTCGTAATCATGTACAATGCTAGTGTATGCATACACTGAAGACTGACTGAATGACCGACTGAATGACTGCGACTGACTGACTGACTGACTGACTGACTGACTAACTGACTGACTGACTGACTGACTGACTGACTGACTGACTGACTGACTGACTGACTGACTGACTGACTGACTGACTGACTGACTGACTGACTGACTGACTGACTGACTGACTGACTGACTGACTGACTGACTGACTGACTGACTGACTGACTGACTGACTGACTGACTGACTGACTGACTGACTGACTGACTGACTGACTGACTGACTGACTGACTGACTGACTGACTGACTGACTGACTGACTGACTGACTGACTGACTGACTGACTGACTGACTGACTGACTGACTGACTGACTGACTGACTGACTGACTGACTGACTGACTGACTGACTGACTGACTGACTGACTGACTGACTGACTGACTGACTGACTGACTGACTGACTGACTGACGGACTGACCTCATAGTAGCCAACATTCACCCACTCGCCGTGTCTGCCTCTTTCGTATTCGATGGTTCTGCCATTCAGATCCAACTTCTTTACCAGTTTATTCATAATCGATTGATTGATTGATTGATTGATTGATTGATTGATTTTCTGTAATTATTAAAACAATTTTTATAAATGAATCGTGATTACTTTCATAAGTATGATTGGATTTATTCAGAGTTCATTTCAGGTGTCAGTCAGGTAGAATGTGTGCAAAAACATCGTAAAGCGTAACACATTTTTATAACAATATACATATCTTGATCAAACCCTAATAATATGATACTCTGGTGAGAACAACTCTACAAAACAAATTTGTGTGAATGATATGGAATGTGTTCTCAGTGACCGGGCTTGTTATCAGAAACCCAAACAAATATGAAGCAGTATGCTACATAGTAATTGTAGACTGTCACGCATGTGCTGAATATCTGGAATTTGTGTTATGAACTTTTTAGAAAGTGAGATAGCGAGTGAGTGAAGATGTATAATAACGTAGATATGGCCTATAATACCAATCACACTCGATATAGTTTTTTGGGAACTTGGCTTCCAACAAGTGTATAGCCTTCGTTAGCCACTTACTTTGGCCTCCACCGTGTAAACGCACACAGGTCTTAGATTACAGTAGGATTATGTGGATTCATCGAAGATGATCACGATGGTGTCAAAAAGATGATTCTACGCTAATCGATTGCGTGAGACATGCTATTAATGAAAGGTAATTCTGTGATGAGGGAAAACAGAAAGCAACACCGACTTATAATAATACCGGTTTCCACTTAAAAAAGATTGCAGACAGTACGGTACCTAACTAAAGAAAAGACTCTGGATAATAAAATGAAGTCTATTTAATCATGCAACATGAAACAGTAGGATGGAAGACATGGAACAATCAGGTTTGAGTTCTAGCTTTGAATCTAGGTTTGAACCAGTTGACACGATAAACTTTTTAATCCGAGTAACCTGAACCTCGATAGTTGCGAAAAGACGATCGAAATACATATAGCAGTAAAAACGGGTGGATGTTATTAGATTGTTATGATCTAAAAAATCTGAGTCTCTCGTTGTCATTACATAGAAAAATTTTCGCGCGGACTTCAAGTTGGATTCCAAACTGCCATCGTACACAAAACCAAAATTTTGGAATAAATTGTGTACAACAATCAAAGTTATGAGCGGCAACGGAGCAGTTATGTAACTTCCACCAGAAATTCTGTATGATATGAGAGTGAATGAGTAGTAGAGTTAAGTAATTTCTGCACAACATATTATACAATACCAGTGCAACAAAGTTAAAAGTAATTTATGCACAACATACAACGGGAACGTTCAGCAGTGTTTCTGAATGTCATAACTTTGTATCTCTCTTCATATTGCGTGCGACATGCGATGGAAGAAATGTCGTTGTACCGTAAATGGAAGCCCGGATTAATAAGCCCAGTTTATGATTACCACATTTTTCATTAGTAATACTCACAATCTATCCATGCTTAATTGTTACTCAGAAATTTTTTGGTGCGGTATTTGAAACCGAAGCTTTTGAGCGCAAAGTTCTTTCGGAACTTTTTGCGACGTTCCGAAATACTTCGGAACTCCGAAAGCAAAAGAAAAGATAGAATCGAAACAATCGGAGTGTTGCTTAAAAAATTACAACTGTGCTGCAAGCAAAATTACAAAACCCAGTAATTTTTCTAGCTTTTTTACTAAACGCCAAATTTTTCTGTCACCAAATATATATTCCATATGAAGTTTTATTGTCCGTTAACCCCCGATTACCTATCGTAAGGCTGGCTTGTCCGAGCGGGAGCGAGGACAAGCGCGTTAGGCCCGCGCAGCGGTGGTATTTCAGTGGTCACCCACTTCATAAAATTTCGTGTATGGGAAAAATTCTAGGAAAATTACTGGGGTTTGGAAATATGCAGTATGCCTTACTAACCGGCGTGCTGCAACACGCCGATTAGTAAGGCATACTACATGCATAATTGGACAGAGGCATTTGGGTAAATCTATATTTTCTATTGACTACTGACTAATTAAGCGCCATAGATGAAGTGCTACAGTGATAAACCAAGTGCTAAATTAAGCATCATGTCGTGTGGTAAAGTGGTTAGTAAACACAACGAAGAGAAGTACTATTTTAGGTGTCAATCACTTTCTAAATAATGAAAATCGTTCTCTCAATTAACTGATTCACATTGAGCTTGGAATCACATTGCACATAAAGTGCAAATAAAAGTAAAATCACGCACTTAATATGTAAAGTACATGTTTTGGTACTGTATACAGAATATGTTTATAGATTATCTGTATTCATAGATGTATTTTCTCTGAATATAGTTAACGGAACTTGGATAAATGTCTCGACATCTAATGGAGTTCCGTATTCTTGTACTGAACCATTGTAGCTTCCAGGGTTATGTACCTGGTATTTAAAAAAAAGTTGCACGAACCAGATTTATTCATCGCACCCGTTTTAGAAAGATAACGAACTCAATAAATTTCTGAAATCTGAGACAAACTATGACTCGAACTCAGAATAACAGACGCATTTTTATCCCGGGGTTTGGTTTTCTTCACACTTTTAATCATACGATGGAATGATGAATGGAAGTAACTTATGGTGATGAAAGTCACTTGGTGATAAGCGGCTTCTACTATGGCTGCTATACGGTTGAATTACGGTAGCCACCGTGAATGCTGCTTATGACAACAGTTTCCAATCTAAAAAACGCACCCTATAACAGGCAATCATCCCGATTAGCTCATGCGACACAACCTGGAAAGAATTCCGGCTGAAAAGAAACGTGCCCATGGTTGACTAGAACCTCTAGGAACATTTTATTATCAGCCGTGCCATGAGTTCAACATTGGTCTTATGATATATCGTGCGTGACTGTAATTTCTTATTAACAAAGTCATAAATCAAGTGTTTGTTGCACTAACCTGCGATATTTCGTGCGTGATTGTAAACATTGATTTACCACAGTGATACAATAGCTTAATTTTGCACCATAGCGCGTTACTAAAAAAACATAAATTATTGATCGAATCAAGTGAACGATGAAAATCTTAGGTTAATCTGGCCTCAAACATGAGTAATCATGAGCATCGTCGTAAAAGATTTATTGAAGGTTCTACACACAAAATTGAAACTTTCGAGACGGACCCTTCAATAATTACACGCAACCTGTTTCAAAGATTGAAACAGACTTAACATGAATGCGATAAAGTTTTCTGTGGTGGTTTTCAATGCATTACTCAATTTTTAATCCATATAACTTGAGAGTTTCTTCAGACACGTACGTACATAGAAAATATCCTATTAAGATAAAGATAACTGGCTCACAAATGCAGTTTCATCAATTCAAAATCTTTCAAAGAGAACGTTTTACAAGGTGTAATGACAAAGTTATAAAATAGTTGAACAAAATACCACCTAATGATATAAGCTATAAAACAATTCATATGCTCGAATAACAAGCTACAAAATCATTAGTTGAACTTTAATACCACCCAGTAAGAAGCGAACACATCTTAGGTTTACATTAATCTGGCTCATTAGCGGTTTCCTTCCGGTATTTTCAAAAAAAAAACTTTACGGTGAACACTAAAGAATTTAACTTAGTAGTTTTAATTAGGTATTTATGAAGTTCATCCTCCTTCCCAATTTTTTTTCAATCTCAGGTAATCTAGTGGTCAGGGCGTCAGTCTCGATTTGTGATGATCCAGGTTCGAATCCGGCTTTGAAAACAAATAAACGGCTGACATTGATCTGCAGTACCTGGAATTACCTGTCGAGTTCTACAGGGTGTCCCACTTAGATATTATCCACGATTTCCAAGATTGAAAACGTAAAATAACTTTTCATCGTTGATTTTTCAGTAAAAATTTCGCGTCACCTCCCATTCTTTCGAACGTTAATGATCAACGAAGTAGATGAGTGACTTCGCTATTAATGATAACGTTGATAAAGCGTTCATTCAACTGAACCGACCATTCCTAAGACATCGTTCTTCTAATCAAGGACTTTGTTAATAACTAGGAACCCTGGGACGGCCTTTGTTAATAAATAAAGATCCGGAAAAATTTCTGAAACTTGAGTCTTAGAACATTTTTAATGGACACTGTGATACAAAAAAGAGAAATAAGTACACATACTTAGTTAAACATTTCCTGGAACCTGAGAAAAAGTATTGATGAAACACTTACACCCGTAGCACAGAAACTTTTTTGAACATCTAATTCATGAATTCATTATTCATAAAAGTTTGATCGACTGCAATTAGTTGTACACTCAATCGATTTTCATGAAGTTAACTTTATCTTATGTGTGGTGATGAAAACAATTAAGAACTCAAGTATTTATCCAATCGGTTACATATAAAATTAGCAAACCCTTATTCAACGTTATTCGTAATCATATTCTGAATTACAGAAGTCATGATTTCATGGATTTACTTGTATTAAAGTTTTCTGTGCGCTACATACAGTTATTTTGTCGCAAAAAAGCGGAAAACTATTTGTCAAGAAAAAATTTATAGTGTTCAACCCAAAAAAATTATAACAGACAATCTAAATTTCAATTAAAATGGTGAAAAACGTTTTTCATTAATCAGGTGTCACCACGAGCACAACCATACAATCAAATAAGTAACTTTCTTCATCATGTTGTCTCGAATATGATGACACGTAACCTAATGTTTCACCTGCTTTGGAATGGCTGTGAGTGTTTGAACACGAATAACAAAGTTTGTAATTTATTCATGAATGAATAAGATAATCAGAATTATAAACCGAAATAACAAAATGATTAGGGTTTAATTTTTTTATGAAAGAAAACTTGTCCCTTAATTTCAATCTGTCGTTATGATACCTTCTCTGCGGTCACGTTGAAATTTTAACTGAGTGCTAAAACTTTGCGTAACAAGCTCAATTGGGGATCAAATGATATTCGTGATTTCTTGAATATCGCAGGTACTCAGATCTCGATTAACGATGAATAAGGTTTAATTTACTTCAAACGAATCAAATTTTTATAAGATTTACGCCGATATATGCATTGAGGGTAGGAGGTCACTGTGATATATAACTTAAGGTAACTCGTTTGGGATCAGTCAGAAAAAACACAGATTTCAAATCACGAATACATAATTCATGAAAAAGATATTCGAAAAGCTTCTGTGCTACGGGTGTAAGATTAATTCAAGCTTCATTGATTCAACGTCATTCACAGAAACGTCAATGGTGATGAGCTAATTAAGAATCTTGTCAAGGAATACAATAACCGACTTCGCTCAAACGTAACAACAGATACCAACGTAAAGATCGATTAAGATCTCATAAAAAAAGTATCCGAGTTTTCCAAAACACCGGCATGAGTGAAAACCAAAACTTATCGAGTTATTGAGAGAGGGAATTCATAAAGAATGAAAAACTCTCGAGAGGTTGAATCTCAGACATACATGTTGTTGAAAATATGACGGACAAGCAGCAAAAGGGAAACAGAAGCAATCCCATAATGCCAACATTTGTGGTTCCTTTCAACAGCATGGAGAAAACATTCCCAACTTTCTTCTACCTTTTTTTCGCCGGTGCACTGTAAATATGTTACAGGGTTACGGTATTATGCGTGGGATCACGGTCAGATGTGGTCGGACGTTAACGATAATTACAATCTAAATAAAGATGGAGGATAATGACAAACTTTTTTTCTTGAACTTATTCCTTAACTGAAGCAATCGAGGCACACTAATAACATATCAGAATGGTGGTTTCGTAGTGGCCAGAGAGGTTGAATAAACTGACGGGCAATTACAGAAACTCCAGAGCAACGCTTTAGGACCTGTGTCTCAAGTTAGGTTTAGAACTCAGGACCACGAGTTTCCGAGGCTGGGGCCTTACGCACTAAACTAGACAGACGACAAACTAAGAAATGTGATATGTATAGTCCGTGACCTATTACTGCAGAGTAAAACACCACTAAACAAAATTCTGTGCGCCGTTGACCACGAACAAACGTTGGCGGGAATTCAAATTTTTGAAAAAAAAACTACCAAAAAAGTTGTTGAATTTTTTTATTTTATTTCCATGAGATTTTATTTTCATTGTGTAGATCTTGTTTCGCTGATTTTTTTCATGTATTTTTCGTTAAAATATTTTGATTTTTGAAAGGTTAAAATAATTTTCAAAGTTTAATAAAATCATTAAAAATAAATTTAACCTATCAAATATCAACGTATTTCCATGAAAAATACATGGAAAAATCAGCGAAACAAGATCTATACAATGAAAATAAAATCTCATGGAAATAAAATAAAACAATTTCAAAAACATTTCATTTTTTGGTAGTTTTTTTCAAAAATTTGATTTCCCCACAATTTTTGTTTGTGGTCAACGGCGCACAAAATTTCGTTTAGTGGTATTTTACTTTGCAGTAATAGGTCACGGACTATATATCATATACATATGTACGTACATGACATGACACCTTGACCAAGCTGACGTATATTTTATGAGGATTTCTATTTCAAAGCTGAACCCATTAGAAAACATATGAGACGATATAGGATCTGTAGCAATGAATGCACCAATTAGTTTCTCTTCCGAAGAGAAAAGCAATAGCAACACTAACACTATGATAAAAAAGGATGTAGAATATTAGCGGATTCCGTTTTTACTGGTTCGATCCAGGATGGAGCTTGGGCATGATACCCAAGCGCAGCCGCATATAAAAATTAGATTATATAACAGAAGGTTTTGGTTTGTTAATAAAAACGTTGAAACACAGTTTTCTATTTTATTCACACAACAATTAATCCATAGGCTTGAAAAATTATATGACACACTTCTGTAACTTTAATTTCGACCCTCTGCCTTTGTCTGAAAATAATCTGAAATTCACATTAGCATTATATACTTTCAACAAAAACCACCAGACTCTCATTAGACTTCCGGATGAATCTGAACGGGATTTAACGCATTTTTAACAGTGAACCCAAGGAAGGAGTGAAAAACGAGTGGCGAAACCCATCCATCAAACCGAGTTCTTTTACGAAGTCGAAAATCGCGTGGTGTTAATTTATTCATTTCCGACGATGTGGAAATGTACCAGATCATACTGGCGGACAAGCGAATCCTCCAAAGGGTAGGGAATTTCCTCAAAGAGGGGGAATAGGCAGTTCTCAGGTTACCTACACCTAGAGAACAAATTTAACTTTTTGAAAACGCCAAAGAGGGGGAAAATCCACTTTTCCTCCCCTTCTCGTCCGCTTGTGCCAGACTACTCAGACTAATGGTAGTCGAAAGAACATGTAAATGAAGTAACATATCACTCATATTTGAGTCGAGAACGTGAAAAGTTTCAAACACAAAAGTAACACGTTTTGAGTTCAATTTGAGACTGAAAAACATTTGATAGCATAATGAACATTTACATATGTATATGTTATATGTAATACATCACTTCTAGTTCTACATAGTTGAGTCGAGTTAAGAACGAAACGAAATCCCTTAATACAGAATAGCTTTTTCAAAAACTCTTGTTCTTCGAAATGTTTTTGGCGCGCAAATTAAATTAAATTTGAGTCTATCAATAAATAATTTGAATTCAATTCTTCGGCTGTAACGCGTAAACAAGCTGATTCCTTCACAATGGATTAAGAGGCTGAATCATGTCATAAAATATCTATTCTACAAATCCATATATCTGGATTACCTAACCCCGAATTCCAGGCAAAAACAAAGACCTACATAACCCAAAATGTACGCCGTAACTAGAAAACCTAGATAGGCTATGAAATATCAATTCCAATTCGGCTCTGCAGTCAGAATTGATTAGTCGGCAAAATTTCAAAACCTGTCAGTTTTGAACTTTATCTGCTCTGTTTCAACTAATATACTGAGTTTTTCAATATAAACATTGAGTCCCGTGCCACTCATGCAGTTTTTATGGTCCATTCAGGGTTTCTTGTTACTCAGAAAAAAATATCGCCCGCGCGATTTGAATTCAAATTTGATTTTGATGTTGCGAAAATTTTGAAATTCTTCTATTCTTCCTCGTGGCATTCAGACAGCCTACCATCGCTGCGCTAAATTCATTAATTCTTTGTTAACGGACTATAGAAATTAAAGTTGGAAAAAATAATTATCCATATCCCAAACAACTTCACACATACGGATTCGGAAGTTATCCAAGGTAAGTCCAACAGTAACAGAAAACTTTGAAATAAAACGAAGCAAGCGGTTTCTTCATTCGAAATATTCTCGCTTGATCCCAACATGGTGGCAAGTTTTAATTACAATATGAAAAAAATTATAAAAGTCAAATTTATAAATATTTAGAGCATTAGTTAAATTAAAACCACAGACTAGATACTGTAATTATACGGCCAATTTCACTCAGATTAATGACAATAATGTCTGCTGTACACATACTGTACGTACTGGTTCATCTATGAATGGAACGTGAAAAGCTGTGGCACCCTCGAGGTTTTGTGGGACTACATAAGTTCGAAAGCGCGCATTTTTTTCAGCTGATTTATGAAAGTTGGTTTCCATCATGGATTTAGACCCGTCACATAGAAAAGTCTTACCAACAAGACTTACTACCAAATTTTTTGATCTAATCAATCAAGAACGGTATTTTTCTACAGACTGATTATTAAATTTGTCGAAAGCTACAAGAGTATATTTGATGTCAGTTTCATTGTATTTGATGGATTCGATCGTATAGTTTCGAACAGAAATTGAGTTTCAGATGGCGCGGCATTTTTTCTCCCAAATTTCAATGGGAATACCATATCTGGCAAATGAATGAAGGCCAATACATATTTCAATTGTGAAAGAATAGGAGATCATGTCAATTAAGATAAGGTCAGTTGTGATGTGAAGTTACATGATATGTACATACTATATTCCACTACGTAAAATTTCATGTTATGATTGACATCTTATTATGAAAGAGTCAGACGTGGAGTATTGTAAAGGCCAAGGAGTTTACGGCAAACTGAGAAGAGACAGTCTAGTGAGTGAGTGAGTGAGTGAGTGAGTGAGTGAGTGAGTGAGTGAGTGAGTGAGTGAGTGAGTGAGTGAGTGAGTGAGTGAGTGAGTGAGTGAGTGAGTGAGTGAGTGAGTAGAAACACGTAATCAGTATCGAAACATACATTATCACCGTATTGCACTAATGAAACCGTTGGTGTCATATGTATATTTTAATGTAAAAAATTCTCCAGTAAATCTCTATAATGGGATCGTGCGGATGTACATACATATGTACATATGTATTTTCATTGATATTTTAATTATGTAAATAAATAATCTTATGGAACTTGAGGCGGGCTATCCAATTATTTCAATTAAAATAACTCAAGTTTCGTGTATCTCATAATATACGCCAAAATAAAAAGTCTGCGGACAACCGAGGCTGCCTGCAGGCGGCCGCAGGTTTTGACACATCATTTTGTCATGTACTGTACGTACAGTATAAGGTATTTATAACTTTCTAGTAGACCGCAACTTCCCCTCACGGAAAGTCATCGACACCTCCACCACCTACATGTCATTATGCAATCAATACAATAATGGTATGCCAACAAAACTGTTCACTTCGTCAACCGACTATACAGTACTGTAGGTTTGCGGAACTCTTTCAATGCAAAAAAACGGAACTGACGTACCGTGACTGGAAAACAAATAAAACATGGATCAAGTTACCTTATATTTAAAGTCAGATTTATGAGATTTTCACAGGATGGTTTTCTGTTTTACATATACTGTATGACCATTAGTAACGGTAAATGACTTTCTAGATTGACATAAAGCCCATTAACTATTAATTTAGTCAGTTGTGAGCAGTAATGAACGCTGAAATCAAATAAAATCAACAAGTGTAGTAATGGATGTTCATCAGTTTCATTACGCCGAACAGGTTGCGACAGGAACATCACGAAAAAAATGATCTTTATTATAAATATTCCCTAATCGTTCACAAATATCAATTATTCACAATTCTCAATCATTCACAAATCGTAGAATACATAAGGGATAACTGGATTACATGTCAAATGTTCAATAGAAAACTGTCATCCCACTGCGTCAATTTTTCTATAAATAACTTTGTGTATTATATTGTAGATTCTAGGTTACGGTAGAAAGAAATAGGCTTCCCCCCACCCGAAAGATCACCCCGGCTTACTTAACGATGCTGCTCAACCAAGCGAAACATTTATCGACAGCCTATTTTTACAAGCGTAACAGTTGCGCTTTGATGGATAACCAGGTTTATGAGTGCGAGATTGGTCACATTCACAATGTAATCCCGTATGTTGTTTCAAGCAAAAAATATTGCCAAAAGCTTCTGGTAATGAAACATCACTAGCGTCAACTCAATTCGGTTGACCCCGTCGTTTAACACAGTATAGAATGATGATTGGTGTGGTTTCTTGTAAGATCTATTTTATGTTCCGATTGTTTTCTGACGAAACCATGATGTGAAACAATATGAAAAGTCGGCCTGTTCGTTTGACGTAAGTAAGTTTGTTTGGACATTCGTATGAATATACGCAAATTCACATGATCCTCAACGGATAAGCTCGTGGTAAAGTTTTATTGGTAAACAAAGTTTCATGAGATTAGGATTCATAACGTGATTATCTCCTGGTCGCATGTAACGTGAATCGTTCGAAAACAGTAATTGCATTATTTCGGTGATCGGACGGGTAAGGCAAATATCTACTTCATTTATTATACACACTTCTTAATTTATGTGTACGCCTGGAATGGAACATTCAAGAACTAAGTAAAATTTTCGCGTAAAATCAGTATTACTAGAACTCAGTTTATAGTGTATAGTGTTTGCAAAATGATTTTATAAAAACCGGAAAAAGTCTGAATAGTCTGGATCTGGAATTTTTTGCGTTGTTCGAAGCCATTGAGATTGAGAATTCAGAGCAACGAAAACCGATGACATGAATTACGGTAACAACGGAAATGGCACATTGCTGATAGTGGCTAGAATGGCATAGGGACATCTGTTTATGCCACGATAAGAGATCCATCCATTAACTTCATTTTCTGGGTTACGGTAGCTTGAAGATTCCACTCATCGGACGAAACAATGATACTAATTTCAAATGTCCAGTTTGAGATTTTGATCTTTTCTTCAATGATCTCAAAATGGATTCGTAGAGATTCCTGAAATTAATCAACTGGGGGACACGGACATTAATTAAAAAGAAAAAGGCATGAGCAGCTACTCTGAAACGTTACGGCTCATGTGCACTTACGACGCTGACGCGGACGCTGGAACGCAGCCGATATTGAACATAATGTTTCAGGAGCGTTAAGTAAAAATTTCACATTTTATGCTCCTTCTTTGTGCAATATCTCCTACATAAGTTCGAAACTTGACTTGAGACACAGACCCTGACGCGTGGCTCTGGGGTTTCTGCCATTGCCCGTCAGTTTATTCAACTCTCTGGCCACTACGAAAACACCATTCTGATATGGTATTAGTGTGCCTTATGGCTTCAGTTAATAAAAAAAGTCCAAGTAAGTAAGGAAAAAAAATACTATACCACTCTCCATGGAAAAGTATTGTATTTTCTTCAAAATTGTAACTTGTTCTTCCAATGAACCGTTCATGCTGAAGTGGTAATAGTTTTGAAAATTAGGTTTCTTGAATTATGTACCAAGACTCCGTGTATTGGTAACCAGGGTGTACATAAGCCGACAAGAACATAAGCCGACAAAAGAGTTTATAACACATTATCTTATATTCTACCAGATTACTGTAGTTATGTACATATATACGCTAAGCTAGGTATTAACATTCCATTACAAAAAGACACTGTTTCAGCTCGGGGCTCCAATATTACTTATTATGAAGAACCAATAACATACTCATATGTTAACTTGTCATTAGATATAATGATGCCGTCGGGATTTAAGTGGAGAACAAAAAATATTAGACCTGACCTGCCTCGCAAACCTACTTAACCTGACCTGGGTGCGCTAACCTGATTATAACCTGACATGCATAATAACAATAAAGTGACTGATGGAACAAAAAGATACAAAATTAAATAAACCCTCCTCTTTCTCTCCCACCGATTCCTTCTTCTTTCTGGTGATGCCTTTGGCGATTTTCTCCTTCTTGATTGAGTCGGCATGTGGATTGGCTCGTTCCAATTTCAAGTGTGATCTGATCCTGATCTGCATCTGGGAGAGGCACCTTGCGGTGCGTCAATCCTGATAAGTGGAGTTGAGCACTCGAAATGTGCACGAACTTCATTATAGTAAAGCTAACCCAAAGCATAAATACAGTTTATTTCAAAAAACAATACATGTGACAGATTTATAGTCGATGTCACAACATTGTTTGAAATAACCATGGCTTGTTTGCTTCGAAACTGAACAACAACCGACAAAAGTAATCTTCTTAGAAAATAGGGAAACCCGAAACGTGTAGCTTCTAAGACCGTTATTGCTGCTCATAATTTTCGAGTACGCACCTCTTCACAAAAATCAGTTTTTTGGTGCGTGTTCAGATATGTAATTTGCATTTGCATGTATTTGAATCGCAAAAATTCATGCATGCTAACGCAGGTTTACGAAAAAAAGAACTGTGTGTGTACATAGGACACAGCTTGGTCAAGTTATCTTTTTATTCGTATAATATACATATATGTATTTAAGAACAATTTACCAATCTATGGCCATGTTCTATGGAACAACTCAAACCATAAAAGTCTTCTCGAAGTTGTGACTGCTACCGCAGTGTCACATTGTAGGTGATTCATCTGTCATGAAATATGTATACACACAGTAAGCGCGTTTAAAGTACATACTGTATTTACTTATCTTGTCATCTGGCAAGTTAATCTACATGATTAGGCAACTAAGAACGATGACTAATTGGCAGTGATTAAAATTACATTTTAAAATGTTTTACAAGCTAGATTTTCGATGTATAGAAGAAAATCTGGACTCTTTGTTAATCTGTACTAGTCGTAGATCATTTCTTAAACGGATATCTAAGAAGAAAAACGTACATAGCTTTGCAAAAAAATCTATAAAACTTCCATCAGAAAAAACTATGTTTTCAAAGTCACATGGTGCAACAGAATGTGTGTGGCCTTCACTTCAATTTACTGTAAGGCTAAAACGTTGATTGAGTGTTTTGGGCAATCAAGCCAGAACGCTACGGTATAAAGGAACTGAAAACAAAATTGGAGAGAAAGTGATCGAAAAATTTTTGAAACGCCGCATGAAAAGTTTTAATTGTCTACATCCGAAAATGTGAAAACGTACATGAAATCGTCTACATATATGGGAGAAAAAAATTGAAGAGTCGGAAACTGAAAAAAAGTTGCAGAAAACTTGCAAAAGTCGTTCGGAGGGACCTATAACTAGATACTTTCGAACAGTGTGCCACGAAGCGAAATGCCATCTGAACTTCTGGTTCTGTGCGACAGACACATTACGTTGATTCATGTGAGACATCGAGGACACCAGAGACATGAATGTGTGCCGCCACATTTCTCTACCATAGATGCCGAAAAATGCATTTCTGTATATTTCGCGCTTCTGAATTTTTGTGCCAGCAAATATGGTACATACCATATTATCGAAGGTACTCGAACCTTATTCAGGATGTTAGGAAGAAATTTTAGACAGATGCCAGGGAAAATGTTAATTTCACAGAGCACATATTCCTGAAACATAGACCGACATCAAAGACACCAGAGATCTGTACGAATGTGTTCAACCACCCACCTCATGCATATTTTTACCATATGCCAAAAAGAGTCAGTGTTCTGATTTGTGTTCCATTACCATAATTTCGAAGCTATTACTAAACGTAAGGAGAATCTTGTATTATATGATCTTATGAAAAAGCAACATACTTTAGCCACGGAATAGCTTTTCACTTGCTCATTCCAGAAAGTCATGTTTCTGGTTCATATGAGACTCACGATCGGAAGACTCCCGAGACACGATTGTGTCCACCACATATTTCTACCAGCTATCAGCTATTATACTATTTTTGTTCAAAAAATTACAACTTCTGGTTTCTTTCTGGCTATTCTAATAACCAATTGTCCACCCTATAGTTCATTCCACAAAAGGCGCATATCTCCGAATCATGGGTGATGTGATAGTAGGATGCCCGACCCTGACGAGTCATGGCATCGTTAGGATTAGCGTCGGATGTTTCAGGACGAAACGCCACAGAAATCACGTAGTTTTTTTACTTAGTTCTCAATTAAGTTAGCTTTTCAAAATGAATAGTATTCATATTTTGATACATTATTAGGTATTTTACATATGCAAATCTGCATTGTGGTTTTGCTCCATTTTGTTGTTTTTTCTTGAGCATTACATCTAGGACACCAGAGACTCCAATGAATACCACCGGATATTTGCACCAGAAGTCGCAAAAAATGGCAGCTTCAGCTTTTTATGAGCTCACACTGGCGCATGACCATGGCACAAAACTGAAGTCGATGTTGAACTGAAGACTGACTGACTGACTGACTGACTGACTGACTGACTGACTGACTGACTGACTGACTGACTGACTGACTGACTGCCTGACGGACTGACTGACTGACGGACTGACATATTGACTGACTGACTGACTGACTGACTGACTGACTGACTGACTGACTGACTGACTGACTGACTGACTGACTGACTGACTGACTGACTGACTGAATGACTGACTGAACGATTGACTGACTGACTGACCGTATCGACAGTTACATTCGTTCTGTGATTGGCTTTCATGAATACCAAAACATAGAATCATTAAAATTTTATGATTTATTTCCTAATTCAATCAACAACCACAAACGAATTAGCTGTTCATCCTGCTTGATGTGAGGTCACGTGCTCATGTTTGTTCCAGACAAGCATACTGTATGTACAAGAATTAGTTTATAGCTTGGTCAATATATCTTGTTATAATCAAATGTTTTCGTGAATCCGTTACCACATATTTGCAGAATAAAAATAAATATAAACGAAGAATACGATTTTGCTCAGACAATTCAATCGCGTTTTTCACGACACTGGTTTTCGGTGATATAAATTTTCAGCTTGAAAAAATCTCAGAAGGCAACTTTAAAATACATACGGACGGTTTCATCTAGACGTCCTCTCAAGAGACACGTGATAAATAAGAATCATGGCTTGATAACCACCTCTATGGTTGATCCCAGAAATTCCAATGGGAGATGAAACCACCATTTCTGTACAATAAACAATACCTTCCCTATGTAGCAATGAATGATTATGCGTGAGCAACATTTGTTCCCTGCAGCAGCAATATGCATAAATACTGTGTCTATCAAACCCATTCGAGCCCGGGAAATATCCAGGGTCTTAGAAGGGAATGGGTCATCTTTGCCACCGAGACAAGTTTGCCACTCTAAATCGAGACAAGTTTGCCACTTTTTTGGGGGGTTTTCAGTGGCAAACTTGTCTCACCCAAAAAGTGGCAAACTTGTCTCGGTATTTCACGAGACATGTTTGCCACTCAAAATTCAGGAAATGAGTGGCAAACCTGTCTCAGAATAAAAGTGGCAAACATGTCCCACATCGCGAACCTAATTGAGACAAGTTTGCCACTCTGACTACCGTAATCCAAGGCGGCATCCCTTTGTCAGTGAGTCATAATTATCATCCGATGAGATGACATGGAATATGTACGTTGACAACAGCACCTCATTTGAAGCTCAAATTGATAATCACAAAAATTGAAAATTTCAATAATTCTGACATTTTACAATAAAAGCAAAGTAGATAGACTAATTCGAACATGAGGAACGCGATTTTCTTACTTATTCTTCCATACCGTGAGTAATTTAATCATACCGTGAGTGAGTGAGTGAGTGAGTGAGTGGGTGAATGAGTGAGTGAGTGAGTGAGTGAGTGAGTGAGTGAGTGAGTGAGTGAGTGAGTGAGTGAGTGAGTGAGTGAGTGAGTGAGTGAGTGAGTGAGTGAGTGAGGGAGTGAGTGAGTGAGTGAGTGAGTGAGTGAGTGACTGATGAGTGAGTGAACAAGTGAGTGAGTGAGTGAGTGAGTGAGTGAGTGAGTGAGTGAGTGAGTGAGTGAGTGAGTGAGTGAGTGAGTGAGTGAGTGAGTGAGTGAGTGAGTGAGTGAGTGAGTGAGTGAGTGAGTGAGCAAGTGAGTGAACGAGTGAGTGAGTGAGTGAGTGAGTGACTGAGTGACTGATGAGTGAGTGAGCAAGTGAGTTAGTGATTGAGAGTGTGAGTGAGTAAGTGAGTGAGTGAGTAAATGAGTGAGTGAGTAATTCAACAGTCTCTTAGAATGTCTATGAAGACTTGAAATTTTGTGGAGTAATTGAAAATGGTTTGTCTCGTGGTATGATAACAAATTAAAATCAAACACATGCCAGAAAAAATCAGGCGCGAAAGAATTTCACACAAAAACTCTGGGGTAACAAGGACCCCTAAATAAGTTATGACAGAACAGTAGTAGTACATATGTACAGTGTATATATACTAGGGGACCACCCGTGGAACAGTTGAGACGGAGTCGAACAAGAGTAGGGCAGGAGTTTAAGATTTTAATCGAAAGACCCGGGAAAGAGGATGCATGTAGTTGGGCCCGTAAGCAATTGAGAGCTCAAGAAAATCCAAAGCATTTTATTAATTTTGTTTTTTTGTTGTTTTTGATTAAAGGGACATCATTTTGTTATTTTGATATGGTGTCCCTTTTTGAAGAAAGGGACAATATAACGTCAACATCAAGATATCCAATTCTGGTATTCTTTGTTTCTTAAGCTTTATTGCAAAAGTGTCTGTTGGTATTATTATTATTTGTGATGCTGCTGCTGTTGTTGTTATTTCGTTGTTGTTGTTGTTGTTGTCGTTGTTGTTGTTGTTGTTGTTTTTGTTTAATAGGTAATTTTTTTATTTTTTTAAATCATCCCCATTTTTTATGTTATTAACAGTATATATATTTTTAGAAGCTGTAACATTCATAAGATGTACTATATAAAAGTAAATATAGTTATATATATATAAATAATCACAATAACGAAGCAATATGGTAGTATATAATAAACAATTATGTGAAAATGAAATGAAATTATCTGTGAAATTAAGCGAAATATTTTTTTCCGAACATTTTCAAACAGTGTCGTTATTATGCAAGATTTTGAAGTGTCTTCAAGTAACTTTAAAACATTTAATAGCATATCAGGATAAAAAATAATAATGTGTAGTTATTATCTGAACATATATGAAGAGTAAAAGAAAACACGTACAATATGTGATATTATAACATGTGTTTGGAATATGAAGAGTAAAAGAAAACACGTACAATATGTGATATGATAACATGTGTTTGGATAGAACCCAAGGAAGGAAAGCATCCGAAATGGCAATCATTGGTATGCGTCCGAACCTGTTTAACCAGCGTCCGAACCCGTTTAACCAGCGTCCGAACCTGTTTAACCAGCGTCCGAACCCGTTTAACCAGCGTCCGAACCTGTTTAACCAGCGTCTGAACCTTTTTAACCAGCGTCCGAACCTGTTTAACCAGCGTCCGAACCCGTTTAACCAGCGTCCGAACCTGTTAACCAGCGTCCGAACCTGTTTAACCAGCGTCCGAACCTGTTTAACCAGCGTCCGAACCTGTTTAACCAGCGTCCGAACCCGTTTAACCAGCGTCCGAACCTGTTTAACCAGCGTCTGAACCTTTTTAACCAGCGTCCGAACCTGTTTAACCAGCGTCCGAACCCGTTTAACCAGCGTCCGAACCTGTTAACCAGCGTCCGAACCTGTTTAACCAGCGTCCGAACCTGTTTAACCAGCGTCCGAACCTGTTTAACCAGCGTCCGAACCCGTTTAACCAGCGTCCGAACCTGTCTAACCAGCGTCCGAACCCGTTTAACCAGCGTCCGAACCTGTTTAACCAGCGTCCGAACCCGTTAAACCAGCATCCGAACCTGTTTAACCAGCGTCCGAACCTGTTTAACCAGCGTCCGAACCTGTTTAACCGGCGTCCGAAAATGTTTAACCAGCGTCCGAACCTGTTTAACCAGCGTCCGAACCTGTTTAACCGGCGTCCGAAAATGTTTAACTTGCGTCCGAACCCGTTTAACCAGCGTCCGATTTTGTTTAACCAGCGTCCGAACCCGTTTAATCAGCGTCCGAACCCGTTTAACCAGCATCCGAAACTGTGTAACCAGCTTCCGAACCTGTTTAACCAGCGTCCGGACCCGTTTAACCAGTGTCCGAACCCTTTTAACCAGCGGTCGAACCCATCTTCGACTTCACTTCAAAGTCATAATATTAAATTTATGCAGCGAGTTCATACATCTGGGAAAAAAGTGCGTTTTTCCACGGGTGGTCCCCTAGGACGAGTTCGCACAAATCAGCCGTTCTAATTCGTTCGTTCTCAAAAACAACACGGGGCGATTGCGTAACTGTCCAAAAATAAACCGTGGATGACAAATGGGTTTCCTCAAGTTTCGAGGGGTTAAAACCATCTAATAAAATGTTGCCGGTTTTTGAACTAATAGTGAGCGTGAAACGTGAACAGTTTTTCAGCAGCGGTGCGTACATACAGATTTAATTGTCGTTCGTTTAACTGACCCAGCGCGCGGTCACGCATTTTCACGTTCGCGGAAATATACTTCAAGTATGGAGATCATAGTAAGCTTATGTTGTTCATCATGGTCAACTTGATAGTAATCTTGATAAAAAATTTAAGTCATAACATTAAATGTATGCAGCGAGTTCATACATCTGGGAAAAAAGCGTGTTATTCCACGGGTGGTCCCGTAGGACGAGTTCGCACAAATCAACCGTTCTAATTCGTTCGTTCTCAAAAACAACTCGAGGCGAAACATTAAATGTATGCAGCGAGTTCATACATCTGGGAAAAAGTGTGTTATTCCACGGGTGGTCCCGTAGGACGAGTTCGCACAAATCAACCGTTCTAATTCGTTCGTTCTCAAAAACAACTCGAGGCGATTGTGTAACTGTCCAAAAATAAACCGAGGACGGCATCCTCAAGTTTTGATGGGTTAAAACCATCTGATAAATGTTGCCGGTTTTTGAACTAATTGTGAGCGTGAAACGTGAACAATTTTTAACGACGATTTTTCACAATTCAAAAATGTAAAAATGTTTCAGGCGTACGATTTCAATGTACCGAACCCGTTTAACCAGCGTCCGAACCCGTTTAACCAGCGTCCGAACTTGTTTAACCACCGTCCGAACCCGTTTAATCAGCGTCCGAACCCGTTTAACCAGCGTCCGAGAATGTTTAACAAGCGTCCGAACCTGTTTAACAAGTGTCCGAACCCGTTTAACCAGCGTCCGAACTTGTTTAACCACCGTCCGAACCCGTTTAATCAGCGTCCGAACCCGTTTAACCAGCGTCCGAGAATGTTCAAAAAATACCAAATACTGGCTGAGCTCTTGTCCCTTTTGGGCAAAAAGTACAAGTTACGAAAGACTCGATGCTACGCACGAGTTCGCACAAATCAACCATTCTATTTCGTTCGTTCTCAAAAACAACTCGAGGCGATTGTGTAACTGTTCAAAAATAAACCGAGGATGGCATCTTACAAAGGGCTTCCTCAAGTTTCGATGGGTTAAAACCATCTGATAAAATGTTGCCGGTTTTTGAACTAATAGTGAGCGTGAAACGTGAACAATTTTTCAACGGCGGTGAGTATAAACAGATTTAATTGTCGTTTAACTGTGACCCAGCTCGTTAACTGTGACCCAGCTCGCGGTGACGCATTTTCAAGTTCGTGGAAATATACTTCAAGTATGGAGATCATAGTAAGCTTATATGGTTCATCATGGTAGACTTGATAGTAATTACAACAGAATTTTTATAAATCGAAATCTTGATATAAAATTCAAGTCATCTAATATATTAAAATCCATGTCCGTGTGTCTGTCACGCTGAGTATAAATATCAGAAACGAAATGTTCAAAACCTCTTTTTGCCATTTTTACGAAAGATTTTTATTCATCATCACCCTCTATCGACGAATTAAAATTTAATTTGTCATCAACACTCTCTCAGTCGCAACCCATACTGAACTCCTCAACGATACAACATAACATCAAAACCAATCATCGCGTACCCCTCATTTAAACGACCTTTTAGCAAATAAGAAAGCCATCTCAACCAGTAATTATGTAGGTCATAATTAACGGTGCGGGTCAAAATTCGGAACCAGAAGCTTATTGCAAAAAAAATCACCCTCAACAATCAAAGTCATCAACACCACCTCACATGCCCCGTCAACTGAACTGCGACATGACTTGGGTTTTTAATGAACGGGTTTTAGATCTTCACCGGACGGGTGATAACAGTGAATCAATTTTTAGGATTTTTTTTTATCAATTTACATAATTTGGATTATACTGGACGGGTTTGGGTTATGTTAACGGTACTGATTACATTTTGTAAGTTTTGTAATTATCGGGTGTGAGAGAGTGCATCTCGACGGGACGGGTAATAACAGTTCAAAATATATATTTTTGGGGTTACTGAGACGGGTTGAGTTAACAAATAACACGAAACAATAGCTGTTGTGACTGAATTTGTTGAGAAGTAACGGGTATATTCACAACATTAAATTTTGTTGTTGACCACTCTAATTGTAGATCATGTTACATCACAGATCAAATAAAAAGTTTGTTGGAATTCTTTACTTACGGGTAATACTCTCAGTTGCACAGCAACGGGTTTGAAAACAAAAATTAGATTTGTAGAAAATTTTTATTGTTAGTTAAATGCAGATAAATAAGCATCCGTTGCTTTGCAACGGGTTTACCCTAGTCTATATATAAATTAGACGATGTATGTCTGTCTGTCTGTCTGTCACGCTTTAGTATAAATATCACGAAAGCACACTAAAAACCTTTTGTTACTTAATGGAAACAACGAAATAAATCATCGCCTTCCCTTCATTCTGACCAGAATGTATGTACCTCAACCGTGGCTAAGGTCATGATATTTCGGTGAGGTTATGATAATTGCGATCCATTAAATTTTTTTATTTCATTCACTAATTATTTCTTCTCAAAAAAGTTGCAATCATCAGCACCCTCCTCTAATGGCTGAACTTACGGACAACAAAACTTTCGAGTAAACTTTAAGAAAAACATTTTAGTTCATGTTCTTTGTATTTGAAGATTTGAAGGTTCAATGAAGAAAAATCATCACCACTCTCCCAATCGATAAACACCATTTCCTGAACATAACATAACATGTTGCTTCCATTTCGATGTATGTACATACCTCAATTATCCGTGAGGTGGAAACAATTAAAATCTAATTTAACTGTTTCTGTACTTAAAAAATTTGAAAAAAATCGTTTTGGTTTGAAACGGGACGGGTGACAATAACTTATTTTATGAACGAAAAACACTGGGTGATAGGTTTTTTTTCTCAGAGTTCGAGAAAAATTTGAATTAATCTTCGGAAAACAGTTTTAAACAAAGGGGTGAACACAAGTCTACTAAGTCGGGTAAATTTTATGTATTGAAAATTCAGTTAAGTTATATATTACCGTACATATGTACGTATTCAATCAAACGACGTGTTGTGTTGTGGAGAAGGGTGTGTAAAACTATACACGCCGTTAAGCTAAAATAGATTATTAAAGTTATGGATGAAAAAAAACTATTTTCAACGGGTGAGTAATTTCAACTGAATAAAGAAATTATATTGATACTCAAAAAACAGAGTTAGTTATTTATTATCGCGTCAGCGTACATATGATAATTTCCTGTAAATGAGCTAAAGAGAAGCTAATGAACGAGTGTGGAGAAGGGTGTGTAAAACTTCAAGCCGTTAAGCTAAAATAGATTATTAAAGTAATAGATAAAAAAAACAAATTTTCAACGGGTGAGTAATTTCAACTGAATAAAGAAATCTTATTGATACTCAATTAAACAGGGGTTAGTCATTTTATATCGCGTCAGCGTACATACGATAATTTCCTGTAAATGAGCTAAAGAGAAGCTAATGAGCTAATGAAGTCAATGGGTTTGTACATACCTCAATTATCCGTGAGGTGGAAACAATTAAAATCTAATTTAACTTTTTCTGTACTTAAAAAATTTGAAAAAAATCGTTTTGGTTTGAAACGGGACGGGTGACAATAACTTATTTTATGAACGAAAAACACTGGGTGATAGGTTTTTTTTCTCAGAGTTCGAGAAAAATTTGAATTAATCTTCGGAAAACAGTTTTAAACAAAGGGGTGAACACAAGTCTACTAAGTCGGGTAAATTTTATGTATTGAAAATTCAGTTAAGTTATATATTACCGTACATATGTACGTATTCAATCAAACGACGTGTTGTGTTGTGGAGAAGGGTGTGTAAAACTATACACGCCGTTAAGCTAAAATAGATTATTAAAGTTATGGATGAAAAAAAAACTATTTTCAACGGGTGAGTAATTTCAACTGAATAAAGAAATTACATTGATACTCAAAAAACAGAGTTAGTTATTTATTATCGCGTCAGCGTAGCAGTACTGCAAACCCCAGACGATTTCCACATGCGTTAAACACCTATCCTGAAACCCTAGCTTGAAACGAAAACTCTGTCGACCGAAATTTTTTAATTTTTTGAAGAACGAAATTTAAATTAAATAAAAAAATTGTTGATGAATTAAAAATAAATTGAAATAAATGTCGGCAATAATCTAATGCAAATAATTACGTAATTGAAAGACGAATATTAGTACCTACACGGACTAAGGCGTTGATCACCGGCTTGTTGTGGTGATGCGTGTCCTCCCCGAAAATGGCGGAGATGTTGAATCACGCATCCCACAATCAAGTTGTTTGATTGATGGACCATAGTATAGTCATTTAAAAGCAACAAAGATGATTCAAGAGAGGGAAACCAAGTTTTCGAGGTCAGTTTAATATGTACTTTTTCCTTCCTTGTCAAGCATGTGATTGAATTTAGGTTTAATAATTGCGTTTTTGTATTTTTATATTACTGCCCTGAATGTTCTTCATTGTTAGTTATCTTAAGTTCATCTGTTTTTTTATCCAAGCCGAAATTCCTTCCGGCGCCCGTCGAAAAATCGCCGGGTCAGTGTAAAACATGTCGTTGAATAGGCTCCGTAGAAACCCTCCCCTAACTAAAGTTGCCGTGATTTCAATTCAGAAAATCGACCGAATCAAGGTTCTCACACTTACTCCTAATCGTTTTCAAACGTATATATGTAGGTTATAGACCATTTTTATATCTATTCGGAAAAACAACGTCTCGAAACATGTGTTGGCTGCTTTTTCGTCCATGAAGAGATTTCCATGAACTAACCTGAGCCCGGAGTTAGAACCAATTTGATGGCGTCTCTATATGGTTCTTGGTACAGCTCGAGGTGACAGGTTTTTAAATGTTCATGCAAAGCTTTACTGTTCGTTAACCCCCGATAACCTATTGTTAGGCTTCGGCCGTAGGCCGAATTTCCGAGCACCGCGAAGCGGCGGTGTTCAGCGTGGTAAATAATTTCACCACGAGCTGTACCATGAACAACCTAAGAAAAACGGAAAAACACACGATTGATCATTGAGACTGAGATTGATTGAAAAAAACGTTGATGATACTGATAATTTCGAAATTCACTTCGAGTGTTTTTTTTATTTATTTATTTCGTTATTTTATTTTAAAATTTACATTCCATTTACACTGCATTATTTTCGAAAATATCGGTCGACAGAGTTTTCGTCAACTTTTTTTCGCACTATTTTTGGGTCTCAGGAAAGGTGTTTAACGGAGATGTGGAAATGTGGAAATCGTCTGGGGTTTGGAGGACTGCGTCAGCGTACATATGATAATTTCCTGTAAATGAGCTAAAGAGAAGCTAATGAACGAGTGTGGAGAAGGGTGTGTAAAACTTCAAGCCGTTAAGCTAAAATAGATTATTAAAGTAATAGATAAAAAAAAACAAATTTTCAACGGGTGAGTAATTTCAACTGAATAAAGAAATCTTATTGATACTCAATTAAACAGGGGTTAGTCATTTTATATCGCGTCAGCGTACATACGATAATTTCCTGTAAATGAGCTAAAGAGAAGCTAATGAGCTAATGAAGTCAATGGGTTTCGTCTGAGTTTGAATACAATAGTTGAGTTTAGTACAATCAAAAACAGTTGCGTAGCAACGGGTTTACCCTAGTAATATTAAATGTATGCCGCGTGTTGCCGGTTTTTGAACTAATTGTGAGCGTGAAACGTGAACAATTTTTAACGACGATTTTTCACAATTCAAAAATGTAAAAATGTTTCAGGCGTACGATTTCAATGTACCGAACCCGTTTAACCAGCGTCCGAACCCGTTTAACCAGCGTCCGAACTTGTTTAACCACCGTCCGAACCCGTTTAATCAGCGTCCGAACCCGTTTAACCAGCGTCCGAGAATGTTTAACAAGCGTCCGAACCTGTTTAACAAGTGTCCGAACCCGTTTAACCAGCGTCCGAACTTGTTTAACCACCGTCCGAACCCGTTTAATCAGCGTCCGAACCCGTTTAACCAGCGTCCGAGAATGTTCAAAAAATACCAAATACTGGCTGAGCTCTTGTCCCTTTTGGGCAAAAAGTACAAGTTACGAAAGACTCGATGCTACGCACGAGTTCGCACAAATCAACCATTCTATTTCGTTCGTTCTCAAAAACAACTCGAGGCGATTGTGTAACTGTTCAAAAATAAACCGAGGATGGCATCTTACAAAGGGCTTCCTCAAGTTTCGATGGGTTAAAACTCAAAAAACAGAGTTAGTTATTTATTATCGCGTCAGCGTACATATGATAATTTCCTGTAAATGAGCTAAAGAGAAGCTAATGAACGAGTGTGGAGAAGGGTGTGTAAAACTTCAAGCCGTTAAGCTAAAATAGATTATTAAAGTAATAGATAAAAAAAACAAATTTTCAACGGGTGAGTAATTTCAACTGAATAAAGAAATCTTATTGATACTCAATTAAACAGGGGTTAGTCATTTTATATCGCGTCAGCGTACATACGATAATTTCCTGTAAATGAGCTAAAGAGAAGCTAATGAGCTAATGAAGTCAATGGGTTTCGTCTGAGTTTGAATACAATAGTTGAGTTTAGTACAATCAAAAACAGTTGCGTAGCAACGGGTTTACCCTAGTAATATTAAATGTATGCCGCGTGTTGCCGGTTTTTGAACTAATTGTGAGCGTGAAACGTGAACAATTTTTAACGACGATTTTTCACAATTCAAAAATGTAAAAATGTTTCAGGCGTACGATTTCAATGTACCGAACCCGTTTAACCAGCGTCCGAACCCGTTTAACCAGCGTCCGAACTTGTTTAACCACCGTCCGAACCCGTTTAATCAGCGTCCGAACCCGTTTAACCAGCGTCCGAGAATGTTTAACAAGCGTCCGAACCTGTTTAACAAGTGTCCGAACCCGTTTAACCAGCGTCCGAACTTGTTTAACCACCGTCCGAACCCGTTTAATCAGCGTCCGAACCCGTTTAACCAGCGTCCGAGAATGTTCAAAAAATACCAAATACTGGCTGAGCTCTTGTCCCTTTTGGGCAAAAAGTACAAGTTACGAAAGACTCGATGCTACGCACGAGTTCGCACAAATCAACCATTCTATTTCGTTCGTTCTCAAAAACAACTCGAGGCGATTGTGTAACTGTTCAAAAATAAACCGAGGATGGCATCTTACAAAGGGCTTCCTCAAGTTTCGATGGGTTAAAACCATCTGATAAAATGTTGCCGGTTTTTGAACTAATAGTGAGCGTGAAACGTGAACAATTTTTCAACGGCGGTGAGTATAAACAGATTTAATTGTCGTTTAACTGTGACCCAGCTCGTTAACTGTGACCCAGCTCGCGGTGACGCATTTTCAAGTTCGTGGAAATATACTTCAAGTATGGAGTTCATAGTAAGCTTATATGGTTCATCATGGTAGACTTGATAGTAATTACAACAGAATTTTTATAAATCGAAATCTTGATATAAAATTCAAGTCATAATATTAAATGTTTGCCGCGAGAAAAATGTAAAAATGTAAAAATGTGTGGCAGACACCGAAAAATGTGTGGCAGACACCGAAAAATGTGTGGCAGACACCGCTTTCAATGTATTATTAGACTAGGGGACCACCCGTGGAACAGTTGAGACGGAGTCGAACAAGAGTAGGGCAGGAGTTTAAGATTTTCATCGAAAGACCCGGGAAAGAGGATGCATGTAGTTGGGCCAGTAAGCAATTGAGAGCTCAAGAAAATCCAAAGCATTTTATTAATTTTGTTTTTTTTTGTTTTTGATTAAAGGGACATCATTTTGTTATTTTGATATGGTGTCCCTTTTTGAAGAAAGGGACAATATAACGTCAACATCAAGATATCCAATTCTGGTATTCTTTGTTTCTTGAGCTTTATTGCAAAAGTGTCTGTTGGTATTATTATTATTTGTGATGCTGCTGCTGTTGTTGTTATTTCGTTGTTGTTGTTGTTGTTGTTGTTGTTGTTGTTGTTGTTGTTGTTGTTGTTGTTTTTGTTTAATAGGTTATTTTTTTATTTTTTTAAATCATCCCCATTTTTTATGTTACTAACAGTATATATATTTTTAGAAGCTGTAACATTCATAAGATGTACTATATAAAAGTAAATATAGTTATATATATATATAAATAATCACAATAACGAAGCAATATGGTAGTATATAATAAACAATTATGTGAAAATGAAATGAAATTATCTGTGAAATTAAGCGAAATATTTTTTTCCGAACAATTTCAAACAGTGTCGTTATTATGCAAGATTTTGAAGTGTCTTCAAGTAACTTTAAATATTTAATAGCATATCAGGATAAAAAATAATAATGTGTAGTTATTATCTGAACATATATGAAGAGTAAAAGAAAACACGTACAATATGTGATATTATAACATGTGTTTGGAATATGAAGAGTAAAAGAAAACACGTACAATATGTGATATGATAACATGTGTTTGGATAGAACCCAAGGAAGGAAAGCATCCGGAATGGCAATCATTGGTATGCGTCCGAACCCGTTTAACCAGCGTCCGAACCTGTTTAACCAGCGTCCGAACCTGTTTAACCAGCGTCCGAACCCGTTTAACCAGCGTCCGAACCTGTTTAACCAGCGTCCGAACCTGTTTAACCAGCGTCCGAACCTCCTTAACCAGCGTCCGAACCTGTTTAACCAGCGTCCGAACCTCCTTAACCAGCGTCCGAACCTGTTTAACCAGCGTCCGAACCCGTTTTACCAGCGTCCGAACCTGTTTAACCAGCGTCCGAACCTTTTTAACCAGCGTCCGAACCTGTTTAACCAGCGTCCGAACCCGTTTAACCAGCGTCCGAACCTGTTAACCAGCGTCCGAACCTGTTTAACCAGCGTCCGAACCTGTTTAACCAGCGTCCGAACCTGTTTAACCAGCGTCCGTACCCGTTTAACCAGCGTCCGAACCTGTCTAACCAGCGTCCGAACCCGTTTAACCGGCGTCCGAACCTGTTTAACCAGCGTCCGAACCCGTTTAACCAGCGTCCGAACCTGCTTAACCAGCGTCCGAACCTGTTTAACCAGCGTCCGAACCCGTTAAACCAGCATCCGAACCTGTTCAACCAGCGTCCGAACCTGTTTAACCGGCGTCCGAAAATGTTTAACAAGCGTCCGAACCTGTTTAACTTGCGTCCGAACCCGTTCAACCAGCGTCCGAACCCGTTTAACCAGCGTCCGAACCCGTTTAATCAGCGTCCGAACCCGTTTAACCAGCATCCGAAACTGTGTAACCAGCTTCCGAACCTGTTTAACCAGCGTCCGGACCCGTTTAACCAGTGTCCGAACCCTTTTAACCAGCGGTCGAACCCATCTTCGACTTCACTTCAAAGGCATAATATTAAATGTATGCAGCGAGTTTATACATCTGGGAAAAAAGTGCGTTTTTCCACGGGTGGTCCCCTAGGACGAGTTCGCACAAATCAGCCGTTCTAATTCGTTCGTTCTCAAAATCAACTCGGGGCGATTGCGTAACTGTCCAAAAATAAACCGTGGATGACAAATGGGTTTCCTCAAGTTTCGATGGGTTAAAACCATCTGATAAAATGTTGCCGGTTTTTGAACTAATAGTGAGCGTGAAACGTGAACAGTTTTTCAGCAGCGGTGCGTACATACAGATTTAATTGTCGTTCGTTTAACTGTGACCCAGCGCGCGTTCACGCATTTTCACGTTCGCGGAAATATACTTCAAGTATGGAGATCATAGTAAGCTTATGTTGTTCATCATGGTCAACTTGATAGTAATCTTGATAAAAAATTTAAGTCATAACATTGAATGTATGCAGCGAGTTCATACATCTGGGAAAAAAGCGTGTTATTCCACGGGTGGTCCCGTAGGACGAGTTCGCACAAATCAACCGTTCTAATTCGTTCGTTCTCAAAAACAACTCGAGGCGAAACATTAAATGTATGCAGCGATTTCATACATCTGGGAAAAAAGTGTGTTATTCCACGGGTGGTCCCGTAGGACGAGTTCGCACAAATCAACCGTTCTAATTCGTTCGTTCTCAAAAACAACTCGAGGCGATTGTGTAACTGTCCAAAAATAAACCGAGGACGGCATCTTCAAGTTTTGATGGGTTAAAACCATCTGATAAATGTTGCCGGTTTTCGAACTGATTGTGAGCGTGAAACGTGAACAATTTTTTAACGACGATTTTTCACAATTCAAAAATGTAAAAATGTTTCAGGCGTACGATTTAAAATGTACCGAACCCGTTTAACCAGCGTCCGAACCCGTTTAACCAGCGTCCGAACTTGTTTAACCACCGTCCGAACCCGTTTAATCAGCCTCCGAACCCGTTTAACCAGCGTCCGAGAATGTTTAACAAGCGTCCGAACCTGTTTAACAGGCGTCCGAACCCGTTTAACCAGCGTCCGAACTTGTTTAACCACCGTCCGAACCCGTTTAATCAGCGTCCGAACCCGTTTAACCAGCGTCCGATAATGTTCAAAAAATACCAATTACTGGCTGAGCTCTTGTCCCTTTTGGGCAAAAAGTACAAGTTACGAAAGACTCGATGCTACGCACGAGTTCGCACAAATCAACCATTCTATTTCGTTCGTTCTCAAAAACAACTCGAGGCGATTGTGTAACTGTTCAAAAATAAACCGAGGATGGCATCTTACAAAGGGCTTCCTCAAGTTTCGATGGGTTAAAACCATCTGATAAAATGTTGCCGGTTTTTGAACTAATAGTGAGCGTGAAACGTGAACAATTTTTCAACGGCGGTGAGTATAAACAGATTTAATTGTCGTTTAACTGTGACCCAGCTCGTTAACTGTGACCCAGCTCGCGGTGACGCATTTTCAAGTTCGTGGAAATATACTTCAAGTATGGAGATCATAGTTAGCTTATATGGTTCATCATGGTCGACTTGATAGTAATTACAACATAATTTTTATAAATCGAAATCTTGATATAAAATTCAAGTCAAAATATTAAATGTATGCCGCGAGAAAAATGTTAAAATGTAAAAATGTGTGGCAGACACCGAAAAATGTGTGGCAGACACCGAAAAATGTGTGGCAGACACCGCTTTCAATGTATTATTAGACTAGGGGACCACCCGTGGAACAGTTGAGACGGAGTCGAACAAGAGTAGGGCAGGAGTTTAAGATTTTAATCGAAAGACCCGGGAAAGAGGATGCATGTAGTTGGGCCCGTAAGCAATTGAGAGCTCAAGAAAATCCAAAGCATTTTATTAATTTTGTTTTTTTTTGTTTTTGATTAAAGGGACATCATTTTGTTATTTTGATATGGTGTCCCTTTTGTTTTTTTTTGTTTTTGATTAAAGGGACATCATTTTGTTATTTTGATATGGTGTCCCTTTTTGAAGAAAGGGACAATATAACGTCAACATCAAGATATCCAATTCTGGTATTCTTTGTTTCTTAAGCTTTATTGCAAAAGTGTCTGTTGGTATTATTATTATTTGTGATGCTGCTGCTGTTGTTGTTATTTCGTTGTTGTTGTTGTTGTTGTCGTTGTTGTTGTTGTTGTTGTTTTTGTTTAATAGGTAATTTTTTTATTTTTTTAAATCATCCCCATTTTTTATGTTATTAACAGTATATATATTTTTAGAAGCTGTAACATTCATAAGATGTACTATATAAAAGTAAATATAGTTATATATATATAAATAATCACAATAACGAAGCAATATGGTAGTATATAATAAACAATTATGTGAAAATGAAATGAAATTATCTGTGAAATTAAGCGAAATATTTTTTTTCCGAACATTTTCAAACAGTGTCGTTATTATGCAAGATTTTGAAGTGTCTTCAAGTAACTTTAAAACATTTAATAGCATATCAGGATAAAAAATAATAATGTGTAGTTATTATCTGAACATATATGAAGAGTAAAAGAAAACACGTACAATATGTGATATTATAACATGTGTTTGGAATATGAAGAGTAAAAGAAAACACGTACAATATGTGATATGATAACATGTGTTTGGATAGAACCCAAGGAAGGAAAGCATCCGAAATGGCAATCATTGGTATGCGTCCGAACCTGTTTAACCAGCGTCCGAACCCGTTTAACCAGCGTCCGAACCTGTTTAACCAGCGTCCGAACCCGTTTAACCAGCGTCCGAACCTGTTTAACCAGCGTCTGAACCTTTTTAACCAGCGTCCGAACCTGTTTAACCAGCGTCCGAACCCGTTTAACCAGCGTCCGAACCTGTTAACCAGCGTCCGAACCTGTTTAACCAGCGTCCGAACCTGTTTAACCAGCGTCCGAACCTGTTTAACCAGCGTCCGAACCCGTTTAACCAGCGTCCGAACCTGTTTAACCAGCGTCTGAACCTTTTTAACCAGCGTCCGAACCTGTTTAACCAGCGTCCGAACCCGTTTAACCAGCGTCCGAACCTGTTAACCAGCGTCCGAACCTGTTTAACCAGCGTCCGAACCTGTTTAACCAGCGTCCGAACCTGTTTAACCAGCGTCCGAACCCGTTTAACCAGCGTCCGAACCTGTCTAACCAGCGTCCGAACCCGTTTAACCAGCGTCCGAACCTGTTTAACCAGCGTCCGAACCCGTTTAACCAGCGTCCGAACCTGCTTAACCAGCGTCCGAACCTGTTTAACCAGCGTCCGAACCCGTTAAACCAGCATCCGAACCTGTTTAACCAGCGTCCGAACCTGTTTAACCAGCGTCCGAACCTGTTTAACCGGCGTCCGAAAATGTTTAACTTGCGTCCGAACCCGTTTAACCAGCGTCCGATTTTATTTAACCAGCGTCCGAACCCGTTTAATCAGCGTCCGAACCCGTTTAACCAGCATCCGAAACTGTGTAACCAGCTTCCGAACCTGTTTAACCAGCGTCCGGACCCGTTTAACCAGTGTCCGAACCCTTTTAACCAGCGGTCGAACCCATCTTCGACTTCACTTCAAAGTCATAATATTAAATGTATGCAGCGAGTTCATACATCTGGGAAAAAAGTGCGTTTTTCCACGGGTGGTCCCCTAGGACGAGTTCGCACAAATCAGCCGTTCTAATTCGTTCGTTCTCAAAAACAACTCGGGGCGATTGCGTAACTGTCCTAAAATAAACCGTGAATGACAAATGGGTTTCCTCAAGTTTCGATGGGTTAAAACCATCTGATAAAATGTTGCCGGTTTTTGAACTAATAGTGAGCGTGAAACGTGAACAGTTTTTCAGCAGCGGTGCGTACATACAGATTTAATTGTCGTTCGTTTAACTGTGACCCAGCGCGCGGTCACGCATTTTCACGTTCGCGGAAATGTACTTCAAGTATGGAGATCATAGTAAGCTTATGTTGTTCATCATGGTCAACTTGATAGTAATCTTGATAAAAAATTTAAGTCATAACATTAAATGTATGCAGCGAGTTCATACATCTGGGAAAAAAGCGTGTTATTCCACGGGTGGTCCCGTAGGACGAGTTCGCACAAATCAACCGTTCTAATTCGTTCGTTCTCAAAAACAACTCGAGGCGAAACATCAATTGTATGCAGCGAGTTCATACATCTGGGAAAAAAGTGTGTTATTCCACGGGTGGTCCCGTAGGACGGGTTCGCACAAATCAACCGTTATAATTCGTTCGCTCTCAAAAACAACTCGAGGCGATTGTGTAACTGTCCAAAAATAAACCGAGGACGGCATCCTCAAGTTTTGATGGATTAAAACCATCTGATAAATGTTGCCGGTTTTCGAACTAATTGTGAGCGTGAAACGTGAACAATTTTTTAACGACGATTTTTCACAATTCAAAAATGTAAAAATGTTTCAGGCGTACGATTTCAATGTACCGAACCCGTTTAACCAGCGTCCGAACCCGTTTAACCAGCGTCCGAACTTGTTTAACCACCGTCCGAAAACCTGTTTAACAAGTGTCCGAACCCGTTTAACCAGCGTCCGAACTTGTTTAACCACCGTCCGAACCCGTTTAATCAGCGTCCGAACCCGTTTAACCAGCGTCCGAGAATGTTCAAAAAATACCAAATACTGGCTGAGCTCTTGTCCCTTTTGGGCAAAAAGTACAAGTTACGAAAGACTCGATGCTACGCACGAGTTCGCACAAATCAACCATTCTATTTCGTTCGTTCTCAAAAACAACTCGAGGCGATTGTGTAACTGTTCAAAAATAAACCGAGGATGGCATCTTACAAAGGGCTTCCTCAAGTTTCGATGGGTTAAAACCATCTAAAAAAATGTTGCCGGTTTTTGAACTAATAGTGAGCGTGAAACGTGAACAATTTTTCAACGGCGGTGAGTATAAACAGATTTAATTGTCGTTTAACTGTGACCCAGCTCGTTAACTGTGACCCAGCTCGCGGTGACGCATTTTCAAGTTCGTGGAAATATACTTCAAGTATGGAGATCATAGTAAGCTTATATGGTTCATCATGGTCGACTTGATAGTAATTCCGAACCCGTTTAACCAGCGTCCGAACTTGTTTAACCACCGTCCGAACCCGTTTAATCAGCGTCCGAACCCGTTTAACCAGCGTCCGAACTTGTTTAACCACCGTCCGAACCGTTTAATCAGCGTCCGAACCCGTTTAACCAGCGTCCGAGAATGTTTAACAAGCGTCCGAACCTGTTTAACAAGTGTCCGAACCCGTTTAACCAGCGTCCGAACTTGTTTAACCACCGTCCGAACCCGTTTAATCAGCGTCCGAACCCGTTTAACCAGCGTCCGAGAATGTTCAAAAAATACCAAATACTGGCTGAGCTCTTGTCCCTTTTGGGCAAAAAGTACAAGTTACGAAAGACTCGATGCTACGCACGAGTTCGCACAAATCAACCATTCAATTTCGTTCGTTCTCAAAAACAACTCGAGGCGATTGTGTAACTGTTCAAAAATAAACCGAGGATGGCATCTTACAAAGGGCTTCCTCAAGTTTCGATGGGTTAAAACCATCTGATAAAATGTTGCCGGTTTTTGAACTAATAGTGAGCGTGAAACGTGAACAATTTTTCAACGGCGGTGAGTATAAACAGATTTAATTGTCGTTTAACTGTGACCCAGCTCGTTAACTGTGACCCAGCTCGCGGTGACGCATTTTCAAGTTCGTGGAAATATACTTCAAGTATGGAGATCATAGTAAGCTTATATGGTTCATCATGGTCGACTTGATAGTAATTACAACAGAATTTTTATAAATCGAAATCTTGATATAAAATTCAAGTCAAAATATTAAGTGAATGCCGCGAGAAAAATGTAAAAATGTAAAAATGTGTGGCAGACACCGAAAAATGTGTGGCAGACACCGCTTTCAATGTATTATTAGACTAGGGGACCACCCGTGGAACAGTTGAGACGGAGTCGAACAAGAGTAGGGCAGGAGTTTAAGATTTTAATCGAAAGACCCGGGAAAGAGGATGCATGGGCCCGTAAGCAATTGAGAGCTCAAGAAAATCCAAAGCATTTTATTAATTTTTTTTTTGTTTTTGATTAAAGGGACATCATTTTGTTATTTTGATATGGTGTCCCTTTTTGAAGAAAGGGACAATATAACGTCAACATCAAGATATCCAATTCTGGTATTCTTTGTTTCTTAAGCTTTATTGCAAAAGTGTCTGTTGGTATTATTATTATTTGTGATGCTGCTGCTGTTGTTGTTATTTCGTTGTTGTTGTTGTTGTTGTTGTTGTTGTTGTTGTTGTTGTTGTTGTTGTTGTTGTTTTTGTTTAATAGGTTATTTTTTTTATTTTTTTTAATCATCCCCATTTTTTATGTTACTAACAGTATATATATTTTTAGAAGCTGTAACATTCATAAGATGTACTATATAAAGGTAAATATAGTTATATATATATATAAATAATCACAATAACGAAGCAATATGGTAGTATATAATAAACAATTATGTGAAAATGAAATGAAATTATCTGTGAAATTAAGCGAAATATTTTTTTTTTCCGAACATTTTCAAACAGTGTCGTTATTATGCAAGATTTTGAAGTGTCTTCAAGTAACTTTAAAACATTTTATAGCATATCAGGATAAAAAATAATAATGTGTAGTTATTATCTGAACATATATGAAGAGTAAAAGAAAACACGTACAATATGTGATATTATAACATGTGTTTGGAATATGAAGAGTAAAACAAAACACGTACAATATGTGATATGATAACATGTGTTTGGATAGAACCCAAGGAAGGAAAGCATCCGGAATGACAATCATTGGTCCAATCATGCGTCCGAACCCGTTTAACCAGCGTCCGAACCTGTTTAACCAGCGTCCGAACCTGTTTAACCAGCGTCCGAACCCGTTTAACCAGCGTCCGAACCTTTTTAACCAGCGTCCGAACCTGTTTAACCAGCGTCCGAACCCGTTTAACCAGCGTCCGAACCTGTTAACCAGCGTCCGAACCTGTTTAACCAGCGTCCGAACCTGTTTAACCAGCGTCCGAATCTGTTTAACCAGCGTCCGAACCCGTTTAACCAGCGTCCGAACCTGTCTAACCAGCGTCCGAACCCGTTTAACCAGCGTCTGAACCTGTTTAACCAGCGTCCGAACCCGATTAACCAGCGTCCGAACCTGCTTAACCAGCGTCCGAACCTGTTTAACCAGCGTCCGAACCCGTTAAACCAGCATCCGAACCTGTTTAACCAGCGTCCGAACCTGTTTAACCGGCGTCCGAAAATGTTTAACAAGCGTCCGAACCTGTTTAACTTGCGTCCGAACCCGTTCAACCAGCGTCCGAACCCGTTTAACCAGCGCCCGAACTTGTTTAACCAGCGTCCGAACCCGTTTAATCAGCGTCCGAACCCGTTTAACCAGCATCCTAAACTGTGTAACCAGCTTCCGAACCTGTTTAACCAGCGTCCGGACCGCATATTTGGAAACTGCACCCACTTTTTGTCAGAATTCGTGTGACCCAACGACAGCTAATAACCCTTTGATTGTTTGTACGGCTTAGGCTTAGTTCCGAACACAGCCTTTACGTTAGTAAATAAGATAGCCTAACTTAGCCTCTTCTAAAATCCAAAATGAAAAAGTCGAATTTGGGATTTTAACAAAAAGTGGGTGCAGTTTCAAAATATGCGTCCGGACCCGTTTAACCAGTGTCCGAACCCTTTTAACCAGCGGTCGAACCCATCTTCGACTTCACTTCAAAGTCATAATATTAAATGTATGCAGCGAGTTCATACATCTGGGAAAAAAGTGCGTTTTTCCACGGGTGGTCCCCTAGGATGAGTTCGCACAAATCAGCCGTTCTAATTCGTTCGTTCTCAAAAACAACTCGGGGCGATTGCGTAACTGTCCAAAAATAAACCGTGGATGACAAATGGGTTTCCTCAAGTTTCGATGGGTTAAAACATACGTGTAACTCCCGCCGTCAGCTGGACGCGTCTAGATCCCAGGGGGGGGGGGGCGATGAAGACGCGTCCTGTTCCCAGGTCTTGTGATGAAGACGCGTCCTCATCGCCCCCCTGGGATCTAGACGCGTCCAGCTGACGGCGGGAGTTACACGTATGGGTTAAAACCATCTGATAAAATGTTGCCGGTTTTTGAACTAATAGTGAGCGTGAAACGTGAACAGTTTTTCAGCAGCGGTGCGTACATACAGATTTAATTGTCGTTCGTTTAACTGTGACCCAGCGCGCGGTCACGCATTTTCACGTTCGCGGAAATATACTTCAAGTATGGAGATCATAGTAAGCTTATGTTGTTCATCATGGTCAACTTGATAGTAATCTTGATAAAAAATTTAAGTCATAACATTAAATGTATGCAGCGAGTTCATACATCTGGGAAAAAAGCGTGTTATTCCACGGGTGGTCCCGTAGGACGAGTTCGCACAAATCAACCGTTCTAATTCGTTCGTTCTCAAAAACAACTCGAGGCGATTGTGTAACTGTCCAAAAATAAACCGAGGACGGCATCCTCAAGTTTTGATGGGTTAAAACCATCTGATAAATGTTGCCGGTTTTCGAACTAATTGTGAACGTGAAACGTGAACAATTTTTTAACGACGATTTTTCACAATTCAAAAATGTTAAAATGTTTCAGGCGTACGATTTCAATGTACCGAACCCGTTTAACCAGCGTCCGAACTTGTTTAACCACCGTCCGAACCCGTTTAATCAGCGTCCGAGAATGTTCAAAAAATACCAAATACTGGCTGAGCTCTTGTCCCTTTTGGGCAAAAAGTACAAGTTACGAAAGACTCGATGCTACGCACGAGTTCGCACAAATCAACCATTCTATTTCGTTGGTTCTCAAAAACAACTCGAGGCGATTGTGAAACTGTTCAAAAATAAACCGAGGATGGCATCTTACAAAGGGCTTCCTCAAGTTTCGATGGGTTAAAACCATCTGATAAAATGTTGCCGGTTTTTGAACTAATAGTGAGCGTGAAACGTGAACAATTTTTCAACGGCGGTGAGTATAAACAGATTTAATTGTCGTTTAACTGTGACCCAGCTCGTTAACTGTGACCCAGCTCGCGGTGACGCATTTTCAAGTTCGTGGAAATATACTTCAAGTATGGAGATCATAGTAAGCTTATATGGTTCATCATGGTCGACTTGATAGTAATTACAACAGATTTTTTATAAATCGAAATCTTGATATAAAATTCAAGTCATAATATTAAATGTATGCCGCGAGAAAAATGTAAAAATGTAAAAATGTGTGGCAGACACCGAAAAATGTGTGGCAGACACCGAAAAATGTGTGGCAGACACCACTTTCAATGTATTATAAGACTATGGGACCACCCGTGGAACAGTTGAGACGGAGTCGAACAAGAGTAGGGCAGGAGTTTAAGATTTTAATCGAAAGACCCGGGAAAGAGGATGCATGTAGTTGGGCCCGTGAGCAATTGAGAGCTCAAGAAAATCCACAGCATTTTATTAATTTTGTTTTTTTTGTTTTTGATTAAAGGGACATCATTTTGTTATTTTGCTATGGTGTCCCTTTTTGAAGAAAGGGACAATATAACGTCAACGTCAAGATATCCAATTCTGGTATTCTTTGTTTCTTAAGCTATATTGCAAAAGTGTCTGTTGGTATTATTATTATTTGTGATGCTGCTGCTGTTGTTGTTATTTCGTTGTTGTTGTTGTTGTTGTTGTTGTTGTTGTTGTTGTTGTTGTTGTTGTTGTTGTTGTTGTTGTTGTTGTTGTTGTTGTTGTTGTTGTTGTTGTTGTTGTTGTTGTTGTTGTTGTTGTTGTTGTTGTTGTTGTTGTTGTTGTTGTTGTTTTTGTTTAATAGGTTATTTTTTTAAATCATCCCCATTTTTCATTTTACTAACAGTATATATATTTTTAGAAGCTGTAACATTCATAAGATGTACTATATAAAAGTAAATATAGTTATATATATATATAAATAATCACAATAACGAAGCAATATGGTAGTATATAATAAACAATTATGTGAAAATGAAATGAAATTATCTGTGAAATTAAGCGAAATATTTTTTTCCGAACATTTTCAAACAGTGTCTTTATTATGCAAGATTTTGAAGTGTCTTCAAGTAACTTTAAAACATTTAATAGCATATCAGGATAAAAAATAATAATGTGTAGTTATTATCTGAACATATATGAAGAGTAAAAGAAAACACGTACAATATGTGATATTATAACATGTGTTTGGAATATGAAGAGTAAAAGAAAACACGTACAATATGTGATATGATAACATGTGTTTGGATAGAACCCAAGGAAGGAAAGCATCCGAAATGGCAATCATTGGTATGCGTCCGAACCCGTTTAACCAGCGTCCGAACCTGTTTAACCAGCGTCCGAACCTGTTTAACCAGCGTCCGAACCCGTTTAACCAGCGTCCGAACCTGTTTAACCAGCGTCCGAACCTTTTTAACCAGCGTCCGAACCTGTTTAACCAGCGTCCGAACCCGTTCAACCAGCGTCCGAACCTGTTAACCAGCGTCCGAACCTGTTTAACCAGCGTCCGAACCTGTTTAACCAGCGTCCGAACCTGTTTAACCAGCGTCCGAACCCGTTTAACCAGCGTCCGAACCTGTCTAACCAGCGTCCGAACCCGTTTAACCAGCGTCCGAACCTGTTTAACCAGCGTCCGAGCCCGTTTAACCAGCGTTCGAACCTGCTTAACCAGCGTCCGAACCTATTTAACCAGCGTCCGAACCCGTTAAACCAGCATCCGAACCTGTTTAACCAGCGTCCGAACCTGTTTAACCGGCGTCCGAAAATGTTTAACAAGCGTCCGAACCTGTTTAACTTGCATCCGAACCCGTTTAACCAGCGTCCGAACTTGTTTAACCAGCGTCCGAACCCGTTTAATCAGCGTCCGAACCCGTTTAACCAGCATCCGAAACTGTGTAACCAGCTTCCGAACCTGTTTAACCAGCGTCCGGACCCGTTTAACCAGTGTCCGAACCCTTTTAACCAGCGGTCGAACCCATCTTCGACTTCACTTCAAAGTCATAATATTAAATGTATGCAGCGAGTTCATACATCTGGGAAAAAAGTGCGTTTTTCCACGGGTGGTCCCCTAGGACGAGTTCGCACAAATCTGCCGTTCTAATTCGTTCGTTCTCAAAAACAACTCGGGGCGATTGCGTAACTGTCCAAAAATAAACCGTGGATGACAAATGGGTTTCCTCAAGTTTCGATGGGTTAAAACCATCTGATAAAATGTTGCCGGTTTTTTAACTAATAGTGAGCGTGAAACGTGAACAGTTTTTCAGCAGCGGTGCGTACATACAGATTTAATTGTCGTTCGTTTAACTGTGACCCAGCGCGCGGTCACGCATTTTCACGTTGGCGGAAATATACTTCAAGTATGGAGATCATAGTAAGCTTATGTTGTTCATCATGATCAACTTGATAGTAATCTTGATAAAAAAATTAAGTCATAACATTAAATGTATGCAGCGAGTTCATACATCTGGGAAAAAAGCGTGTTATTCCACGGGTGGTCCCGTAGGACGAGTTCGCACAAATCAACCGTTCTAATTCGTTCGTTCTCAAAAACAACTCGAGGCGAAACATTAAATGTATGCAGCGAGTTCATACATCTGGGAAAAAAGTGTGTTATTCCTAGGGTGGTCCCGTAAGACGAGTTCGCACAAATCAACCGTTCTAATTCGTTCGTTCTCAAAAACAACTCGAGGCGATTGTGTAGCTGTCCAAAAATAAACCGAGGACGGCATCCTCAAGTTTTGATGGATTAAAACCATCTGATAAATGTTGCCGGTTTTCGAACTAATTGTGAGCGTGAAACGTGAACAATTTTTAACGACGATTTTTCCCAATTCAAAAATGTAAAAATGTTTCAGGCGTACGATTTCAATGTACCGAACCCGTTTAACCAGCGTCCGAACCCGGTTAACCAGCGTCCGAACTTGTTTAACCACCGTCCGAACCCGTTTAATCAGCGTCCGAACCCGTTTAACCAGCGTCCGAGAATGCTTAACAAGCGTCCGAACCTGTTTAACAAGTGTCCGAACCCGTTTAACCAGCGTCCGAACCCGGTTAACCAGCGTCCGAACTTGTTTAACCACAGTCCGAACCCGTTTAATCAGCGTCCGAACCCGTTTAACCAGCGTCCGAGAATGTTCAAAAAATACCAAATACTGGCAGAGCTCTTGTCCCATTTGGGCAAAAAGTACAAGTTACGAAAGACTCGATGCTACGCACGAGTTCGCACAAATCAACCATTCTATTTCGTTCGTTCTCAAAAACAACTCGAGGCGATTGTGTAGGAGTTCTCGCTTTTAACTACGTGGCGCTTTGGAATATGGGACAGTTCCCATATTCCAAAGCGCCATTGAGCGGATGAGCAACGCAGTTTTATCTATAACGCTGTTCATCAGGGCTCTTTTCTTTAATTTGACTTTGAATATTCATTCAGATGAGTTCTCAGTTTATTCAAACGAAAGAAAGTTCACTCAATCACTCATTCACTCCGTTGTTCACTCACTTCTTCGGTCGCTCACTCAGCGACTCACAAAATCACTCACTGACTGACTCTCTGACTCACTAACTCCCTCACTTACTCACCAAATTGCTCACTCACTCGCACACACGTACTTACTCACTCCCTCACTCACTCTCTCACTCACTCACTCACTCACTCAGATTCACTCACTCACTCATTAATTCCTTCACCTACTCACTTACTCACTCGCTCTCTTACTAACTCATACTCACTCATTCACTAACTGGCTTGACTCACTCACTCACTCCTCCACTCACTTGCTAACTTACTCAACTATTCATTCATCAACTCACTTCTTATTCAATTATTCATTCATTCACTCACTCAACACTAATAAAACATAGTCAAACATTGAATAGTTAAAAGAGGGGGCACCGATTGTGTAACTGTTCAAAAATAAACCGAGGATGGCATCTTACAAAGGGCTTCCTCAAGTTTCGATGGGTTAAAACCATCTGATAAAATTTTGCCGGTTTTTGAACTAATAGTGAGCGTGAAACGTGAACAATTTTTCAACGGCGGTGAGTATAAACAGATTTAATTGTCGTTTAACTGTGACCCAGCTCGTTAACTGTGACCCAGCTCGCGGTGACGCATTTTCAAGTTCGTGGAAATATACTTCAAGTATGGAGATCATAGTAAGCTTATATGGTTCATCATGGTCGACTTGATAGTAATTACAACAGATTTTTTATAAATCGAAATCTTGATATAAAATTCAAGTCATAATATTAAATGTATGCCGCGAGAAAGATGTAAAAATGTAAAAATGTGTGGCAGACACCAAAAATGTATGGCAGACACCGCTTTCAATGTATTATTAGACTAGGGGACCACCCGTGGAACAGTTGAGACGGAGTCGAACAGGAGTAGGGCGGGAGTTTAAGATTTCTATTGAAAGACCCAGGAAAAAGGATGTATGTATTATTAGATATGTAGTAGTAGTATACATCAACATAATGCACTTTGTGCTATAAAATCCAAAACCGTCTACTCTCATTTCGTATATCACACGCTTTACAAGATTATAGCCTATCCGAGTTTACTTGTCATTGTCACTGAGTTACTCAAATATGATCGAACCCTTGATGGTACACATTCGTGTTTCTGGTGTCCTCAATGTCGAGTCCCACATGAACCAGAGTAAAGTGCCGTGGCAGAGAGCCCGAAAGTTCAGATTCCATTTCGCCTCTTGGCACTAAAATACAAACCCAGAAGTTCAGATGGCATTTCGCTTTTTGGCACTAAAATACACGACCAGAAATTATTTTTTCCGCGCCAGTTGAATTCGAAAAAGTATTAGCGCGCATTCAAATCTCCGAGAACGTAACTAAAGTCCGTAAGTTATTTTTGCAGTCAAAAGTATTGTTCAAAACGTCTGACAATGAAACGTCACTAGTCTCAACTCAACTCATTTGACACCACCATAGTTCAACACAGAATAAGTAGCATGGGGTGATTAGGGTGCCTGTTAACACTGATTGTCTGATGTTTCATAATCAGAAGTTTTGGGCAATATTTTTGCTTGCAGAAACAACATACGGGCTTTGTTTACAAATTACATTTAGAACACTTACGGAACGGTGCTCATAAGTCATTGTACATACATATATGTGCCAGCGTAACGAGGTTATGACAATATAATTATGGATAACAAAGAAACCATGACCATTCAAACACAAAGGCTCACTGTCAGTTTATGAATGGTAAACAAAGATTGCTGTTTTTATTACAAATAAACTAGATTTCAAGTTAAAGCCCGTACATATGTGGCTTCTGCAACCAAAGTATTGCCCAAAACTTCTGATGATGAGACATCAGACAATCAGTGTTAACATGCATATCAATTATCATCACCCCATGCCACACTGTGGTAAACTATTGTGTCAACCGAGTAGAGTTAAGGCTAGTGATGTTTCATTATCAGAAGTTTTGGGCAATACATTTTTGCTTGCAGAAACAACGTACGGGCTTTTTTTCAATGACAAATGTCAGCTTTGACGCCGGCAGAAAAGTGCTTTGGATAGTTGAAGCTGAATTTACTGCCGAATTTGAACCAATAGATTATGGGCGTAATGTTCTGGTGGTACAACCAACTATAAATGGGTAAGTCAGTCAGTCAGTCAGTCAGTCAGTCAGTCAGTCAGTCAGTCAGTCAGTCAGTCAGTCAGTCAGTCAGTCAGTCAGTCAGTCAGTCAGTCAGTCAGTCAGTCAGTCAGTCAGTCAGTCAGTCAGTCAGTCAGTCAGTCAGTCAGTCAGTCAGTCAGTCAGTCAGTCAGTCAGTCAGTTAGTCAGTCAGTTTTGGAATGCGTGGTAGTCTACAGGAAATACTTCTGTACATAAATAGATATGTATGATACATTACTTGTGTTACATATTAAATTTATGAGAATTACTGAAGCCTTGAATGTTTATACACGGAAACCTGATAATCCAGCTGGAGTGCAAAGTATTATATCCTATCCTAATTGAAGGTAACTTGCAACTGTCTGTGAATCCAAACAAAGTGTGCCTCGCTATGAGTGGTGAATTACATTTTTCATCATTTAATTATAGATATTTCAGCTGAAATTTTACTTTTAAGTTTCATGTAAAAATCAGGACCTTTAGTATTATGATTAGGATTAAGAGACATTTTCGGACTTGCAAAAGAAATAACACGACATTGGTGGATCTAACTGAACATAAGGGGGGGGGGGGGGCAGGATCAATGTTGGAACTTTCAAACGAGCAGCAAATAAGAAAAACAAATAAAAACTTACGTGATAATGACTTTCTCACAGCCGATGAATAGCGACTTATTAACATTCGATGTCTGAAACCATTTCGTGTTCTCAGCTCTACACTCCTAGTCCTAATCATAATACTAAAGGTCCTGATTTTTACATGAAACTTAAAACCTGAACACGAAACGAAATAAAATTGGAGTAATGCGGAAAAATAAAATGAGGAAGGGACTAGCCGTTACAGCTGAATTGAATTGTCTTTAAAATGTCGACGCCTTCAAAAGCACACGACCAGTTAAATTAGATCAGTGTGTCGTACTGTTGTTGTTGTTGTTGTTGTTGTTGTTGTTGTTGTTGTTGTTGTTGTTGTTGTTGTTGTTGTTGTTGTTTTTGTTGTTGTTGTTGTTGTTGTTGTTGTTGTTGTTGTTGTTGTTGTTGTTGTTGTTGTTGTTGTTGTTGTTGTTGTTGTTGTTGTTGTTGTTGTTGTTGTTGTTGTTGTTGTTGTTGTTGTTGTTGTTGTTGTTGTTGTTGTTGTTGTTGTTGTTGTTGTTGTTGTTGTTGTTGTTGTTGTTGTTGTTGTTGTTGTTGTTGTTGTTGTTGTTGTTTTTGCTGTTGTTGTTTTTGCTGTTGTTGTTTTTGCTGTTGTTGTTGTTGTTGTTGTTGTTGTTATTGTTGTTGTTGTTGTTATTGTTGTTGTTGAGCTACATATGTACATATCCTCGACATACATCAAGGCTACTTATGTAGCTTCCGTGGCACGGGTTTTGAACTTTCAACCAACAGGTTTACACTAAGCACGTTAAACAGTTGCTCCTCGTGAACAACTTCAAAATCATGGGTCATTGTCTCGAAACAAAGCCAATTCAGTACATCCATGGCACAATAATCAGGAAGATTACTCGTCAAGTAAATAGTTTGATTTGATCGTGAAAAGTGAAGGGGGAGCTCAGAACTCTGGGCTCGATCCCTGTTTCATGTGACTGGACTGGAACATATACAGTATGTATGTATGTATGTATGTATGTATGTATGTATGTATGTATGTATGTATGTATGTATGTATGTATGTACATGGTCAGAAATAGAAACGTTGTTGGAAAACCGTTTGTTTTCGAATACAAGAGACGTGCTGGCAGATTACATACCGTAAGTGCATCTGTATCATTCGTATGTTTGTTATGATAAGAGGTTGTTGTTATTGAGTCAATTAAGTGTGGTATGTACATACTGTATTTGTATGTATGTATGCACGTATGAATATCTTGTAGAGGAGGAGTGGGTGAAATCACAATGTTGTTTTTTTTAGCCGAAACCTCGTTTGAAGTATAAAGCATGTATACATATGTAGGTGCCATGCGTACATTATTATTCATATTAACTCAAAGAACAAAGAAAATGTTAGTATTATTTTATCTCGAAAACAGGAATGCGCGCCGCACCGAAAGCAGATTTGAATTTGAGCTGAATGTCAAAAAGTTTCCGAAAAAGCAATCCTGGTTAGGTTGTTTACAAACCCGTTTCTCTAGCTCAAACCTAGTATGAAGCAATAAAACAAGTTATTTGAAAGCATTGCGTGTCCACGTTGACTCACTGGCGGACGAGCCAAACCTCCAAAAGAAGGGGAATATCTCCAAAGAACGGAAATTTTCCTACACCTTAAGAAACAAATTCTACTTTTGAAACCGCCAAAGAGGGGCGAATTCCACGTTTCCCTCCCTTCTCATCCGCCAGTGTAAAAAAGCAATGCGTACATGCACGTTGAGTCAATTAACCATGAACAGATGTGGTTCGAGAGTCCACCAATGTGAGTCGTTTAGGATTGTGAATCTATTTTGTCTTTGAACGCTTGCCGAAAATAATTTTTAATAACAGAAAACCCTGGTTCGGGTATATAGAATACAAACCCGTTTTCTCATGCTGAAACCTCTTTCAAAGCAATGAAACATGCTGACTTTATTAACTAAAGGCCGTGTGTTGTTTCAAGTAAAAATTTTGCCAAAAAAAGTCTGGTAATGAAACATCACTAGCTTCAACTCCACTCGGTATACACCATAGTTTAACACAGTATAGCATGGGGTGACGTAGATTGATGTGCGTGTTAACAGAATTTGTCTGATATTTCATTATCAGACGTTTTGGGCAACATTCTTGCTGACAGAAAAAAACATACGGGCTTTACGAACAGATGCCGTTTGGGAGTATAGCATTGTTTTTAATTTAGGATTTTGTGTCGTTGGCAATTATATCTATAATACACATTTAAGACTTACTAAAGTTGACAGGTTAGGAGCTCACGTGGTTGGAAAGACAACATTAACATAACGAAACAGTTTTTTACATCCGGCATTAAAGCTTCGTCGTAGTTTCTTGTGTACTCAAAACTTTTGTGCAAATCTTTTAAGCGAGCATACAAAACTAAAACAAATTGAAACAAACATGACTTTTGAAAATAAAAATCGACTGAAAACGTGAATTTCCCGGAATTAACAGCTACATACACACTACACAGGTATTTCAATTCAAAAAGTCAAATGAATGACCTGTGTTAGAATGAATGAAAGCCCAACGGTCACACTCTGCTATTCAATATGCGTCCTTGAGCTATTCATAAAGCAAAGCTTACCCGAACAAAAAACTAGCGGACGAGAGAGGGAGAGAAAAGTGGAATTCCCCTCGTTTAAGCACTTTCAATAAGGGAAGTTCATTCCATTAGGCGTGAATAAATTATCCCAATTTTCCCTCTTTGGAAAGATTCCCCTCCCTTTCGAGGTTTAGTTCGTCCACCAGTGGAACAAGACCCACTAATGCTGTTGGTATGTAGATTGTGTTCTATTAGGTTTTGATATTTGTATCAACAACAAGATATACACTCCTCATCAAACCAACTCCTCCTCAAACCTGTTTTTTTTTGTAGTGTGGTGTAATTAGAAATAGCTCTGACATTTATTTATGATGCAAATGATTCAAATTCAGTTTAATTTTTCAAAGTATTCTCTACAAATGACTTTCTCTCGAAGTTTCCATGTCCTAACGCAAACCAAAATAGAGCCCATCTTAGAACCCGTCGGTACACAATGCACTTGCAAACGTTCCCAAAAGACGCATAATTCAGTCAACCTAATTCATACGAAGTGTTTCTTGTTCCTCCCAGCTCGTTGTGCAAATGCGAATATTTCTACCGAGCATACAGAGTTTCAAAATATGTTTTGAATGCTTATTTAAAATCTATGCCATCAAAGCACATGTTTCAATGAAAAACAATGTTTATCAATGGCCGAAACTGGCCGAAATTTGGGATCATGCATTGAGGCGGTTTTTGCCTAAGGTAAAATGATTTACCCTATCATATCGCACATTACTGTAATCGTAATTACGCATAGTCCAATTAAACTTTGAAATTTATTTTCACCTTTCAAAAATCAACTTATTTCTATGAAAAAATACATGAAAAAAATCAGCGAAACAAGATCTATACATTGAAAATGAAAATTCCCGGAAAAAATATAAAAATTTCAAAAACTTTTTTGGTAGTTTCATTCCACCCGCCAATTTGAGTGTTGTTCGTGGTCAACGGCGCACAGAATTTTTTTAGTGTTATTTTACTCTGTGGTAATTGATCATGGACTATACATACGTGTCGTATCGAACGGACAGTCGTGCCTACTCTTTTGACGTGAGAAAAAGGTGTCCCAGAAAAAAAGTTTTCACTCGAAAAAAAGCTTTTTACATCTTCCAGATGTTCAAAACTCTCAGTGTCTGCCCAACGCTAACTGGAATTTTGAAAAAACCTCTCAACAATATTCCATGTTTTAGTCTGGTTAAGGTATTATGCTCGAAGAAGTTATGTCTACTGACTCGTCACGTACATACATCGTGTTTACAGCTACTCACAAATCGTAAATACAAATCTTTTGAAGATTAAAAGATCTTAAAATACTAAAAATTTAAACGTGAGCCGAAACAGCTTCGAATTTCAACCTCGTGCACCAAACCCTTTTTGAGTATCATGTAACACTGGATCGGGTATAGTAATACTGTATGTATAGCCGACAAAATCGTACATTATACGACAAAAATAACGCTGGTGAAGAAATCAGGCTATATCCCCGTCAAAAAGGCAATATTTGTATTCAGCGTATTGAGTTTCAATTCTTAT
>OZ038445.1:4011154-4021154 GCA_964036265.1 Daptonema setosum
CTTGAAATTGAAGTAATTCAGTGTTACACATATGTATGTATAAACTACTTGGTATTTAAAATAAAAAATGTAACTGTATTGATTAAATTCTGAAATTTTTATGCTTCAAAAATTATTGTGGACCAACCGACTTCACAGCTGGCCGAGGTATAACCAGGTATGCAGGCGCAGGCAAAATGGTTGATCCGATCATCACACGTGCCGCCGTACTGACATGGATCCGAGATGCATTCGTTGATATCTGAAAAGTACCTTGAAATGATTTTGAATAAATTTGATGATTTGAGTTTGAAATAATCTCGATTACTGAAAGTTTTCCGCTACCGAGTTTAACAAGAAACACTAAAACCATCTCAAAATGGTGTTATCGTAGTAGTCAGAGAAATTGAATAAACTGACGGGTGATGGCTGAAATCCCAGAATATTGATGTAAAAAAACACAGTCTTCCGAACGAGTCAAGCTTATAGTCGGCTTTAAGTGATGATCACACAACACAATAATAAATTGATAACAAAGGATCGTGTTTAACTGTTGCTCCAAATGACAGAGGACAGAAAAAAGACTCTCAAATGACCCATGTGGGTCAAATACCCACCTTCCTCGCAGTGGTAGTCGCTGTAGCCAGGAACGCATGTGCAAGTGTAGTGGTTGATCATGTCTACGCAGGTGGCACCATTGTAACACGGATTACTCACGCATTCGTCCACATCTAGAAAAGATTATCCTCGCATAGTCAGAGTACACTGGTACTAAACGCGTTTTCCTCTGGCATCTCACTGGCAGACTATTTTCATAAAGTATACTGAACATGTATTAATTACTTAAAAACGTGTGAATTTGTTCATGTGAACTTATGAACGTCTTAGTTATGATCCACCAGTTTGGATTCTGAGATTATATAAAATGAGAGTTTTAGTTTGTGACTCTATTTTTTGCAGTTTTTTAAAGTCTTAATTTTGAAATCAGATCGGTGATTGCCTGTATTTCGCGAATAATTTAAGGAAAAAAACTTACTTGTGGAACAGAGCTGATCCGAGAATCCGGGTGTGCAGAAGCAGAAGTAACCGGCAATGTAGTCGATGCAGGTGGCGTTGAGCACACACGGAGTGCTCACGCATTCGTCAATCTCTGTAAATGTTCAGCTGTGAACCTAACAAAACGCTTATCCGCCTATCAGAGTATTTCAAAGACGCTTAACCGTGTTTCCAATGGAGAAACGTCTGGTTAAGATAAAATTATAAAGAAATGTTGTGCTGATCTAGACTGAACTCAGTTTAACAGCGAACCATCACAGTCAGGTTTGACTACGACAGTAAAGAGAAAAAGCTGATGTCACAGTGGTTGAGAACAGAAGTTGGTTGACACAATGTAACATCTTAGTGAGAGAATTTGATCTAATGTCTAGTACAATTTTTATGAAATTTCACTCTCTAACCTATCTCACAATTGAATCCGGTGTAACCGATCACACAATCGCACCAATAGTAAACGACGCCGTCGTTACACGTGGCGCCGTTCTGGCACGGATCCGAACGACAGTCGTCGATATCTGAAAACCAACATAATCGCACATGAATCGATATGGGAATGATCCTTAAAAACTGTTTCGTGCAAAACTAGTTCGTTCTGAAGTTACTAAACACTACTCAATATTCCATTTTGTTTAGGGCATTTTGGTTTGATGATTTGCTAATCATCATAAATAAATGTTAGTTAATTTTAAAACCCACTAGTTTCGCAATGTGTGTCTGTGAAGCCGGCCTGGCAGTCGCATTCGTAGAAGCCGATGAAGTCGTTGCAGGTGCTGTCCTCACGGCAAGGAATGCTGATGCATTCGTCGATTTCTGAAGAGATGGAAGACATCAATTACCATGGGTTAAAAGTATGTTATTCATTTTTCTACTCGCTCAATCATTGAATACTTTTCAGAACCATCAGATTGATCGTAGTTTCTTTCAGATGTAAAGCTATAGAGTTAACCAGTTTCACACCAGTGACCGGTGAAGCCGAGCACACAAGCGCATTCAAAGTCGGCTGCCAAATCGATACAGGTGGCGCCGTTGGTGCAGTTATGGCACGAGCAGTCGTTGAAGTCTGCAATCACCGTGGCTTATGGGGACTTATCAAGTAATGCAGTCACCCAACGAAACTCATGTAAAAATATTTTGAGATATGCGCAGTGAACAGCAACATGGTAGAAAGAACTGCAGGATGATGCCAGATATCCGTCTGGTTCAGTGGTCTGACAGTTTTCAAGCACAGACCGGTTTCAGTTTATGAATATTATTTTCGAACAAGCAATATTTTCGGTTTTTTATTCTAGAACTACACTCGTAATTGATAAGTTCAAAAGAGCAAGTCTACATAGTTAAAACAAAAATCGAGCACCATCCAACTAACCGTCACAGGTCACCCCGGCGTATTGCAATGGACACGAGCAGACGAACATGCCGTCAAAGTCCTGACACGACCCGCCGTTGTTGCACGGATTTGAACCGCACTCGTCTTTGACTGGAAAGTATGGTTCTATTCCATATTCATCATTTATCATTTCTTCGATGAAGCTTTCACAAGGCGCACTGAGATAATGCTTAGAATGGTATGTTTTCTTTTGGTCAGAAATTATGCCACTAGTCTAAACCACATACATAGACAAGCATGTGACGAAGTATGTGACGAAACCGCTGAATTCATAGCCAGCGTTTGCGCAGCTTCAGCAAGTTTGTCTTATTCACTAAATTGGTTGAAAGCGAAAAGTGGTAGCGAAAGCTTTGGCGACTCCCACGCTTCCACGGAGGATCCGTTCACCGAGCATGCTTAGAGCAAAAAAGATACAATATCGCATTACCAATTAATCCGGTTATTATTACGGATTATCAAGTATAACACTGATTCATATAATAGCGGATTATCTTACATTGACAATGAATGCCGGTCACGAAGTCGCTCGAATCGCAGCTGCATGTATACGAGTCGCCGCTGCCCGACGGAGTGCAGGTACCCGCATTCTGACATGGATTCGAGTCGCAAACGGCAGGTGCGTCTGAAACTTTCCTCTTGCTAATATGGTTTCATCTGTGGTGAATAGGAAAACACTCAACTTGAATTTTGTTATATTGTTGTAGAAAATATCTTCGGAGAAAAGAAAGTGACCAATTTGCTGGAAAATCTCAAAATCATTCTAAAGTCCAAATATTTTGAAAACATTATGATAACTTTTCTGTTTTGTGTTGTGTTCCTATTTTTGAAACGGAAAAAGTCAACGGAATAACAGTGACGGTCTGAAGGTTAGTTTTTGTTTTAACCGTTCTCACACGTAGTACCGGCATGGGCCGAGTCACAGATACATTCAAACGCCTGGTACTTGTTTACGCAGTAGCCGCCGTTTTGACATGGGTCCGCGGCGCATTGGTCGGTGTCTGGAATGATAAAATTAGCAATAATAAAAAATTAATAGATTGGAAAAATTTCGCAACAATTCTTACAAAAACCAGTTTTTTTCACTTGTTATGATGCATCTTTGCTGATAAAAAATTATTCAAAAGCAACCATGTCTTTCCAGCACAAAATAAATGCAAAATTGAAAAGAATTTAAGGAAGTTATCTTGTTATAAAACGTGATCAATCAAAAGATACACAGTCGATTATACCATTGATTGAGTTATAGTAGATCCACCATCGGTCATTATCACCACATTTCTGGCTGTTGTCACCACGACAATCATCTTTTTGACAGTCCGTCGAAAGTTTAAAGTTCCTGTATAGCGAGTTGCCCGGTGATGTATAACAGCACTCATCACCGTTGAATAGTGCTGGAATTAATGATGAATTAGAAGGTGAAAACGTGATAAAAATTGAATGCAAAACGCAAAGATGTTTTTGCAATGGTTTCAGCTGATTATTTTATGTTTATCATGATTAAACTGAAGAGCTATTTTTGACAGACAGATTTTTTTAGATTTGAAAAAATCTTCACGCAGCTTGCATCATCCTGAATGCAGAGTACTTTCCCGGTGCCTTTGATGATATACCATTAATAAAATGAGACACAAATGATTAATTACCATATGAATCGCGATCACATACGGTCGGGTCACAAGTATGAACATAGTTTTCACACCATTCGGTTGTCATCCCGTTATCCTGGACGCAAGTGACGCCGCCTTTGTTTTGCGAACAGGACCGTGAAGTATAGTCGATACCCCATGCCACTGAATTGAAGTGAGTGAGTGAGTGAGTGAGTGAGTGAGTGAGTGAGTGAGTGAGTGAGTGAGTGAGTGAGTGAGTGAGTGAGTGAGTAAGTGAGTGAGTGAATGAGTGAGTGAGTGAGTGAGTGAGTGAGTGAGTGAGTGAGTTAGTCCAGGAGTGATCGATTGAGTGAGTGGGTGAGTGAGTTGGTGAGTGAGGGTGTGAGTTAATCCAGGAGTGAGTAATTGAGTGAGTGGGTGAGTGAGTTGGTGAGTGTGGGTGTGAGAGAGTGAGTGGTTTAGTGAGTAAGTGAGTACTTCCACTAACAGACATCGACATCACAGTATCGTCCTTCGTAACCGAACGGACAATCCGTACACTTGAACGATTCACCGTTTAGTATCATTGTACATGAGCTACCATACAAACAGGGGTCGGCTAAGCTGCACACATCGCCGTCTACAGAATAAGTAGTCTATTTTCATTCAGTATGAGACAATAATCTCAGTTCAATATACACATTGCTCTTTAAAACTGAAATTAATCATCCTCAGCTATATTACAGGGTGGGCCAAAAAAACTCTGCGATTTTGTGAGACCATAACTTTTGCTGTGGACCTTGAATTTCTTTGAAATTTTCAGGTTATTTCAATAACATATGAACTTAATTTTCTCTAAAATTTCAATAAGATATCTAACACACACCGGCCACACGATCAGGATACATGAAAATTTCAGTTTTTCGTTTAAACGGCGTCATTATTTCAAAAAGAAATCATGTGTATACGTTATTTTTAGGTATGAATCTATAATTGAATTGAACGAGTGAACTAAAAAACAATACAAGGATTAAAAGAAACTTGTTTAAGTAGCAATTCGGTTTAAATTTAGTTTCTATGGGAATGGAAAACTCTTACAGTAAGATGATTGCTTTTTGTTCCCTTGTTTGATGTACGGCATTACCTTAGAGTAGATTTTTATTGATGAATTTGAATGAAAATCGCAGAATACCTCACTGATTTATTATTTGTTATCGTCCTAAAATTTCAAAGACATGCATTGCATATAAGCATGAAATTTGCGAAATGAACAACTACGGTACGTGGAAAACTCAACTTTTGCCATAATCAGCTTTTTAACAAGCTTGAACCGCGCCGACTAACGATCCCCAAAAAACATTGACGTATGGACAGAGCGAGCATAAATCTTGAACTACATAAATTTTTCATAAATCTTGAACTTTTCTTAATTTAACTTGAAGTTTTGAGAAAAAAGTTACGTATTTGAAACGAAATATCGCTGAGGAGGAACTCAACAACCAGTAACAGACATAAAAAAAACAGTTTAGCACAAGAAATATCGCGTGATTAGAAGAATGGTTTTGAAATAAAATATTATATTAATTAACCACTTAACTTTTATTTTCTGGACAACTATTTAATTCATTCTTTCAATAATTAAACAAATTAATGCTTTTAAGTTACGTATGCACATGATTTATCTTCACAGTAATGACGCCGTTTTTTTAAAGACAAAAGTGAAATTTTCATGTATTCTGACCGTGTGGCCGGTGTGTTAGATATCTCAATGAAACTTTAGACAAAATTAAGTTAATATGTTATTGAAATAACCTGTGAATTTCAATGAAAATCATGGTCCACAGTAAAAGTTATGGTCTCACAAAATCGCAGAGTTTTTTTTGGCCCACCCTGTAGTTGAGAATGTTTGAGGAATGTTGTTTCTGAACTGTACTAACATTCACAGTGGCGACCGCTGTAGTCGTTGCCACAGTCACAATTGTATCCCCAGCCACTGGCGTCGTTTGAGCAGGGTCTCCCGTTTTGACACGGAGTTGAGGCGCAGTAGTCGATCACTAAAGATATTTTTTGAGGAAAATCATTTGGTAAAAAAACATTCATTTGGTAAACAATGCGAAGATCATGGTGAAATGGCCAACCAGTTTCACAATCGGCACCGGTTGTTCCCAGCACGCACTTGCACTCATAGAAGCCCAGGAAGTTCCGACATGTGCCACCGTTCTGACACGGATTTGAATCACAGTACTCGATGACTAAAATGGAACAAGTCAAGTCAGAAGGCTCAAATTGAAAAATTCCTGTAATCGGTCCCCCATTGCATGGAAATGGTAACTCGAAACAAACGTCCATATTATCTTGCATTTTGTCTTGTAGGTAATTTTACACAGGTGGGCACAATTATCACCAACCCAGACTACAAGTAGCACCCTGATATTTGCCAGCCGCCACCAACAAAGGCGAATCGCAGTCGCACGTGTAACCCGCCACCATGTCGGTGCAGGGCGCACAGAACTGGCACGGCGTCGACGAACACTCGTTGATCTCTAAAAACTCAATTGTTTATACCACCAGAGTACCTTTGAAGATTTTCTTTGTATAAATAAAGAAAGTAAATGCATATACGTAGTTTAGTTATGTATCTGTTCATCTGTTCACGGAAGTTCTAAGAAGACAAGTTAAGTTAATTTAGGAAATTGGTTTTTTATATTCTGATAATTCAATTTTTCACCATTGGCAGATGTTTTATGACGGTATGGGTGAAGAATATATGATTACTTGTTTCTCATGTTTCCATCGCAAAGGAAATATTGGAAAATGATCAGGTCTCTCTAACCGACGTCACATAACGTGTCCGTGTAACCGACGTTACACGTGCAAGTATAGCCGAGGTGCACATCGTTGCAGGAGCCTTGCTGGCACGGATCTGACACGCATTCATCAACATCTGAAACGTTTAGTAACTTTTATTCAGCCACATTTTTTTTCAGAAGCCAGAAATGTTACTCGTGAATTTATTTCGTAACACGGAAGCATTTTAACTTCCAGTTGAATGAGGTTAGTCACAAGGCAGAGTGATTGACTATGAGGTAAAGTGAAAATACTGTTCCATAGTGGCTCACTAAATTGTTCACTGTTAGAAAAACGGACTGATATTGCAGTGGGTGGATGTCCAGCCGGCGTCGCAAGTACAAACGTACATGTTGACCAGATCGGTGCACGTGGCGCCGTTTATGCACGGAGTGGAGCTGCATTCGTCGATTTCTGAACAAAAATAATTCGTTAATTATTATTCATTTCAAAGTTTAACTAGTTCGCAGTCATTAATCAGAACCCTTTAGATATTAAACGTGGTTTTATAAAAAAATAGGCGACCCACCAGTTTCGCAGTTAGTGCCGGTGTATCCGTACTCATTGCAGTCGCATCGATACATGTCGACGTGATCGGTGCAACTGCCGCCGTGCTGGCATGGATCCGAGGAACACTCGTCCACATCTGAAAGCCACCAAGATAAATTGGACTTTCACAGTGCTGATTGATAGATAATGTATTTTTGGTGTGGAAAGAGATTATCTTTAAGTTGTGAAAACTGACTGATTTTCCCTTAGCTGTGGGACAATGAGTCACGTATGTTTGGTTATTGACACTGTTTTTCCTGATACACCAAAAAACGTACACTAAACGTACATGTAAACTACTCACAAACTACTCATTGAAACTTCCTCTCAAGGACAGACACCGAAAATCTTACACATAGTTCAGAGAAAGTTTTTACCAACCGATTTCGCAGTGCGTATTTGTCCAACCACTGGTGCAGGTACACATGTAACCGAGATGAAAGTCGGCACAGGCGGCACCATTTTGACAGGGATTCGAATCGCATTCATTGATATCTGAAGATCATATGAATATCAATTGCTACCAACTATTTTGAGTGTTTATGTAACATAAAACAAAGACCACCAGATGTGATTACGTGCCGGTAATTGAAAACGCGTCTAGATTACTCCACAACACAACACCATTAATGTGTTATAATGCATCATGTGATCGCAGAAGTAAGTCTTCCAAAGATTAATGATTCAATCAAGTTCAAATAGTAACTCACTGGTCTGACACAAGGTTGCCGTCCAGCCAGCGGTACAGGTACATGTGTAGAAACCGATGTGATCAACGCATAACCCACCGTTTTGACAAGGAGTCGACACACACTCTTTGACATCTGAAAAACTGCTTATCTGAGTTGTACTAAAATTGTGTAGTTTAGGAAACTGTGGAAGAAAAACATTGTTTATCCGGTGGCGGGTCATTAAACGAACCTACGTCAACTATAGGTGTTTAAAGGACTTGGAATTCTGAGGGTTTCCGGTGCTCGTCTGTATACGACGATTATAAAGCTATTCACACGCTGAACCCTCCGTTTTTTCACACTGTCAAGGGACAGCTTATTTTATTTAAAGTTGTAAGTCTTACTATAGGATAACTAACCGACTTCACAATGCGTACTCGTCCATGCGATCGGACACGTACAGGTATAACCCAGATGGTGGTCGGTACAGAGGCCGGCGTTCTGACACGGATTTGATCCGCACTCGTCCACGTCTTAATGTAATTAAAATGTCGATCAGAAAAACTATATTTTTTAAAAATATCAGTACTTAAAAACACTTTGGCTTTGTGATCAGAAAAGGTTGAACAATTTGTAAAAAAACTTCTTTCGTGTTTAACCAACTGGTTTCACAGTGTTCGCTGGTCCAGCCGGGAGCACAAGTGCATGACCACGCGTCTACCAGGTCATTGCATACACCGCCGTTCTGACACGGGTTCGAGACGCACTCGTTCACCTCTAAATGTAAAAAACATAAGCCGAAAGTATCCCCCGAATGTCAGTTATTTTGGCCATATTACACTAACCGACTTCACAGTACGTACTCGTGTAGGCGGTGGTACACACACAGCTATACTCGTTAATGGCATCGATACATGTGCCATCATGCTCACACGGTGTCGATTCACATTCGTCCAGATCTATAGAAGATAAGATGATGAGCGAAACAAATAAACAATAGAGAATAGTTATTACCTTACGTGTCCAGTACTTTTAAAAATTAATTTGAATAAATTCATATTTTATTGAACAATGTTCTCGTCACCAACTGGTCTCACACTCCGTTCCAGTGATACCCCATTGGCAGAGACATGTGTAGGCATTCAGTCCGTCCACGCAAGTGCCGCCATATTGACAAGGGTTTGATGTACAGGCGTCATCTTAATACGATGAAAAATTTTTAAGCAATAAAAATTTCGAATAGAACTAAATATTAAACAATCAATCTAAATTTACTTGGCTAATTGCAAACTTATAATTTAACTGCGTAATTTTATCACCTGTAGCATCGGCATATTGAATTCTATACTGACAAATGTAGTGGGCACCGGCAGTGTTGAAATCTGCTAACTCCAACTGATTGCCATTCGGCAAGTACGCCAGATCGAAACTGCCTAAAGTGTTGTCATTTTAAGTTTTTTTGTTAGGAAGCGTACATTTATCTCGTTCTACAAAATGAACTAAAATGATGGTCCGCACATTCTCACTTGAGCATTATAACATTACTCTCAACTGACCCAAATGTCCATATTCTGATGTTCCATCGCCATTGTTAGGTTCTCCCGGACTCCACATGGAATCATCTAAATATAATGAAATAAGCATGATCCGAAAAAAGTTTTTTTCAAGTGTTTCTTTTGATGGAAGGTGACGGAAAGAACCAACCAGTGACATTGCATCGGTTTGTGTTTGTATGATCACGCCATCCCCAATTCGCTGACGGTTCCATTGAAGTATCCCATTGAACCAAACCCACCATCCACCTCATGCCAAGCGTGAACTGCAGCAATTGACTCTTATTTTTCTTGTATCATTTGAGTCAATTAACTAGTGGGTGAGCGAGTTATTGAGGTTGTTGCTAAGTGAGTAATTGTTTTACTATATTG
>OZ038445.1:4026154-4083660 GCA_964036265.1 Daptonema setosum
ACTCACTCACTCACTCACTCACTCACTCACTCACTCACTCACTCACTCACTCATTCACTCATTCACTCACTCACTCACTCACTCACTCACTCACTCACTCACTCACTCACTCACTCACTCATCACTCACTCACTCACTCACTCACTCACTCACTCACTCACTCACTCACTCACTCACTTATTCAGTCACTCAATCAATCAATCAATCACTTATTCAGTCACTCAATCAATCAATCAATCACTTACTCACGTAGAAATCATATTTAATGAAGCTTTTTTTAGCACACTGGTTGGCAGCGCCAGTCAACTAATAATCAATATCCTGATATATGGATTGATTGTGGTCACCATTTTGGCAGTTGTGTACCTCATGGTTCGTTTTGCTTGGTGCTACTTCAAGAAAAACCGTGAGAAGAATAAATTCTTGAAGTATATTGATAACATTGACAGCAAGACCGAGAAAAAATTCAATCCCGTTTAATTTTTCGAAAAATCGATACGCGTAACAATCTGACAAAAATTTTGGTTTACACACATTCTTAAACAAATCGCGTTTTGGTAATTCGTATTTATTGTAACATAATTCCGATAAAGACTGCAATAATATTTTTAATGTGCTTGTTGCTAACGTATAACACAAACTTATCGTAATCGACCGGCAAATTGCTTAATAATGACACCAAGTTAATGTTTTCGATTGTTCATATATACCATTATTCAATTGGAATTCCGGAGCTCAGATGCGTTACCATTATGGACATGCATTATTGTACATATGTATGTATGTACATATGTGAACATGTACGGAACTTTTGTATTGTTAACTGCCATATTTGATACTACTCAGGTCTGATTTCAATCATATTGCAGCGGGTTTATCACAAATACAAACTTTTTTTCTTTCACTATCCAGGGTTCCTTGTTAATCAAAATGTGTGATTAATTTTTTTGCGCGTGGAAACTACTGTATCTAGGCGCGCTTTAAAATTTTCTTCAAAGTTGTCTAGATAACATAAGATGCACATAGGAAAGATACGGGACTGAAACTTTCAGTGTAGAAACAAGATTTGTTATAAAAAATTACTGGTTCTAACAAGATACCCTGATCATACAAATTTTGTTTTACGTGAAAACTACAGACATGTCATTATTCTTATCATATTTATGTTCGTTATTGAACTCACTTATATTATGTTATGTTTTTCATTAAAATATGACGCTACATAACTGTCATGCTCTATCAATTACATATAACAAAAAGTATAAATCGTAGTTCGAACTTGAACAATGTTTTGCATTATCACCGATCGTACATTTAGTAACACTTTCATATCAACGTCGAATGTCCGTTTTCTCCTAACTTATTGTTTTTCTTCCTCATCCGCTGGTAACATTCATTTATTCAAATGTCATATGCAAGCTATGCTAAAAACATTCAAAATAAGAACAGAAACGACTCAGAAATAAAAATAAAGTCCCATAACTAAAGACACGTGAATCTTTGAATATACACATGTTAGCCGTAAAGCAAAATTTTCATCTAATATTATATAAATTCGAATGTAAAAAACATTTAATCAATCAACTGAAGTTGTAACAACATTTAATTGTTTTACCAGAAGTTGGTCTTGTCGCATAAAGCATGTTATATAACACTTCCGTTCTAATTTGTGAGTAAAACTCGATCATTTTTCTGCAAAATACGTTTTTGTCCAATTTACCGATTTTCATGCATTTTCCCCATAGTTACCCGATATACCCTTCATAAACGAATGAATAGAGTGAGTTAAAATAAATTAACGATGTTATATTTATCGAGGGTGTAAATATCGAGTACAAATGTTTCATAGCTAATGGCTAAAGTTGAGTAAAAACAGAAAAACACCGAAATTTCATGATTTTTTTCAAAAAATTGCCCGTTGCTCGAAAAAATGGGGCTATGTGGGGGGGGGGGGGGGGGGGGGTATCACACGATTTTTTTGAAGGGTCTACTATGTGGGCATCATCCCTCATACTCGGTTTGTCTGGATAAATCTTGCAACAATTTTTATTTTGACATTTATGTATGCAATTTGACGATTTTTTCAAAAAAAGTTAATTTTCAAAAATTTCCAGAGTTATTTCTATATCGAATATTTTGTCAAATGCCGTCAAATAGGGCTCAAAACACGCGGAAATAAGTCTAGTTTCATAATATGTAATCCATTTGGTGATTGGAAGCTTCTATCGCTGACGGCCGCTTGTCAAAGTGTCCGGATCGCATGGTGACGCATGCCCTCCAGCAGAAATCGAAAAATCCGGATATTTCCGGTTTTGGGCAACTTTGAACCGAACGGTCATAGGGTAATGTTACACTACTCTGGTAGGTTCCAAAACGCTGTATAACTCGATTTTGATAAGAGGGGCCACACTTCCCATACAACCTGTAGGTTTTCTCAGGCAAGGCGTTTTAAATAGGCAGTAAACCGCATGCACGGATTTTATGAGTTGCGATCCTGTTCACACCCGTAGAATGTTCAGATTTCCGGATTCATCCTCACTAACTGATATCACACAAGGTGCTCGTCCATCCGTCAGTGCAAGTACAATCAAAGCCAGGCACCAAGTTCTGGCAGGTACCCCCGTTTTGGCACGGACCAGTCGCACCGTCGTCACATTCGTCAACATCTGTAAATACCTGGTGTTTGACTAATTTCAGCACACAACATGACACGGAGACTCATATGGTACAATTATCCGTCAAGGAAATTACATATTAATGTGTTAAATCAAACAACTGATGGACTCACCTGTCTCGCAATGAGTATCGGTCCATGTGCTCAAACATGTACAGCTGAAACCGTTGATCAAATCTACACATGAACCGTCATTTTGACATGGATCAGAAGCACATTCGTCGATGTCTGAAATGGTTGTTAAAATTTTATAATAATTCACGTAAAATCATTTAAAAGCCAGTTTACAGATATAAGTTCGAACAAAAAAATCAAGAATAATGACATATGTACTTCGTTCAACACAAACAACACTCAATTCAAACGTACTTGTTTCGCAATATAAGCTCGTAAATCCTTCCACACAATCGCATTGATAAGAAGGGGCCAGGTTCACGCAAGTGGCACCATTCTGACACAACGCCGGTACTGTCGAGCATTCATCCACATCTGAATAATGTGAACTTCGTGGAAATTCTCTCCAAATGAAAAATACTTAAAAACGAAGGTTGGAACACAAGTTGAAACACCAAAGTACACGAACGTTCAAATATTCATCAAAAACGTTACCTGTCTCACAGTTGGTATCCGTTTCGGTGACCTCGCACGTGCATGTGTACATGTCAAGGAGGTCGGCACAAGTGCCACCATTTTGACATGGCTCTGATGCGCATTCGTCAATGTCTGAAGTTATGTCGAAAATTTCAAATTGGCTAACATAAAATTGTTACTAATGACTTTGTATACAACCAAGTTTGTATTCAAGGAAATTCATTAGTTGTGGTTCAAGAAAGAAATGCTAAATCACATCGAAATGCGAAATTTTTCACCTGTACTACACCAGGTATCAGTGAAGCCGGGCACGCAAATGCACTCGAATTTCTCATTACACCCAATCGTGATGCAAGTGCCGTCGTTCTGGCAGGGAATCGAGTCGCAGGGAGGTGGTGGCGGAGTCATTTGACATAGTGGCTGAGCCGCGGAAGCGTAACAATCTGCGTCCGACAATCTGGCTGAAAATTTTTTTTGGATCATCGGGGTACAGAGCTTTCCACTGCCTCGATTCTTAATTGTATTTGGTTTTCCATGAACGGTCCATTGCTTCTTGAGAAACTAAGATTGAAATTCTGTCTTTTTAGAGCTCTAAATCACTCCTGAAAACCCACAGAGTTGCTCAATATTTCGCATTAATTCGTTGCACTCAGTGAGTTTTGAAAAAATTCACTGTCCTTTAATCTAATGAATTATAAATATCACACAAACCAGAGGAAGTTGAAAGTTGACCACAGTTTTGTCCACTACCAGTGGGCTCACCAGTTCGCCAGAAATCAATATATTCGTCAAACGTAGAGCCATCCGTCCAGGTGTACACACCTTCGCTAGTCTCATCATTCAAACCGACCCAGGCTGCGGCGGGCGGCGAACTGACGCTCGCGACCCATGCTGAAAACGTGTTGTGATTGTTACTCAAATAGTTTAAATTATAAGTTTGAAAGAAAACATTTTCAAGTTAGTGTGACTTGAAGTAATGTTTATAAATTACTTCCTGCCCATGTTTCACTGCTAACCTAAAAACATGGTAAAAAATTCGACTGTGCATTACACTTTTTAACGTTCAGCTTATTTAATGAAAGTTTGCAGACTAACCTAATATGCCCGTTTTGGCTGCGGTATCAGGTAGAGAAGCCAAACTGCTACCAGGATGTAGTTTATGACAATAGGCCATTGCATCCCACCAGCCGAAGGAAGTTGGGCCGAAGGCGTAACATTTATCAATGGATGCTTCATAAATCCAACCGTCTGAAATAATGCGCAGCTTGTGGTTTCCATGTATCAAGTTGCCATGAAATAGTGATTTTTTCATGTTGAGTAAATTACTTGAGGTAGTTATGTCTGACTCACACAAATTTGTGTACCATCACTTCTAACACTTCAGTCTCCCAATTTTTATGGAACTTTCTGATCGGGTATTGTAAAAAACATGAAGTTTACCTGTAGTCGCGGAGCAATCAGTTCCAGTATAACCGATTTTGCAGGCGCATTCCCAGCCGTCGCGAGATTCCAGCATGAGACATAAGCCATCGTTGTAGCAAGGGTTGCTCGCGCACGGGCAGTCCATTTGGCAAAGAGCGTAATTCTGATCATTACAACCCTTGTCCTAAAACAACTGTTTGTTCCAGTTATGAAAATCAGAATGATATCTAAAAAACATTTGAACCTCGAGTTTCCAACGTCCATCGTTTTTGATGCGCGCGCATTGTCCCGTTGTCGCATCTAAATTAGTTTTTTACAACAACAACAACAACAACAACAACAACAACAAAAAAAACAACAAAACCAAAACCAACAACAACAACAACAACAAAAACAACAACAACAACAACAACAACAACAACAACAACAACAACAACAACAACAACAACAACAACAACAACAACAACAACAACAACAACAACAACAACAACAACAACAACAACAACAACAACAACAACAACAACAACAACAACAACAACAACAACAACAACAACAACAACAACAACAACAACAACAACAACAACAACAACAACAACAACAACAACAACAACAACAACAACAACAACAACAACAACAACAACAACAACAACAACAACAACAACAACAACAACAACAACAACAACAACAACAACAACAACAACAACAACAACAACAACAACAACAACAACAACAACAACAACAACAACAACAACAACAACAACAACAACAACAACAACAACAACATCAACAACAACATCAACAACAACAACAACAAAAATTATAACAACAATAACGACAACAACAACAACAACAACAACGACAACAATAACAACAAAAACAACAACAACAACAACAACAACAACAACAACAACAACAACAACAACAACAACAACAACAACAACAACAACAACAACAACAACAACAACAACAACAACAACAACAACAACAACAACAACAACAACAACAACAACAACAACAACAACAACAACAACAACAACAACAACAACAACAACAACAACAACAACAACAACAACAACAACAACAACAACAACAACAACAACAACAACAACAACGAAACTACATGACAAAGAACCATCAATCACATTGTTGTCGTCAAGCGAGGTACCATCATAATTCATCCATGTTCGATCGTCATCTGTATCCTGTAATCCCACATTTGCAGAACCGCCGGCCATGTGTACGTAGACTGTAATTTATATTTTTTGTATGATTTCAACGGTATTTTGTTTTTCAATATAAGTGTAAGAAACACTTTCTTAGTTTCCCTCACATGTTGTTTATTATAAATAAATTAAAACTTTTTTCTTGCAGAAAAGAAAGGTTCACATCTCTTGAAGCATCGACTGTTTGGTGGATGGAACATAACTCTTGGGTACCTATGACGAAAAAAGACAAACAACGGAGAGCTCGAAAGTCACTCTCTGATCGTATGGCCGCTAAAATGCCCGGAATGGGTGTTAATGCTTGACAGTAGGCGTGACTGTTGTCGTGATTTCGGGTGTTTGCATCAATAATGAAACAAGTTTGCGCGTCGTCTGGCCCCGACAATGCCCGGGTATAAAGTGCTGAAAACAGAAATTCCAGTTATTTCAAATGTTTTGAATAATACACAAACAAGTGAAATCGGTTACAGAGAACGAACATGAAGAAACAGCCGTTAGGTTTGATTAAATTTACAGCAGTGGCTGTTCAGAGACTGAAGTAACAAATGCGGGGTTGCCATTAGTGAAACACCTGTTTTTGTATTGCACAATAGTTAAGAAAAAAAAGATAACCCACCATCAGCACACAAATGTCGGCAGATGCCCTTGTAAGAATTGCCGCAATCCACGTCTTTCCAGGTTCGACCATCCTCATTCAAGACGTCGCTAAATGCGGCACAGTTCTGATTGCTACCACCGTTTGGTTGACCTGAAGTGAGTGGCATGAAACTGAGATTAGTGAGCTTTTGAAGGTTAAACCGAAAATACAGATATTTCTACAACACAGTTTTGACTTTGAAACGGTTCTTACGGATCGTTCAAAAGTCTTGCACCTGTAGATGTATCCCAGTTAGTCCAGGTGTAGCCGGTCTCCGAGCTCCAGGACGTCCAGCTGCCTTCGTTATTGTCGTCATTCAGGCCTATCAGTACCGTTGCGGTGCCGTAGGTTTCCAAGAGATACTCTGCCAGTAAAAATTATTAGTTTAAAGTTTATGCTCGGACAAAATACATCTGTGACACAGCACAGTGTTTCATTCACTGACTTTGTAGCAGTTTAATAAGCTTCACCGTAGCAACAATTGCTTTCATTTTTAGCAAACACTTCATGTAAGTAAGACTATTTAATACATAAATCTCACCACTGAGAGCCAGGTTCTCCCACCAATCCCGTGGAATACCAGCTGTCGCCGATTGATGAGCCGACTCACAGTCACTCTCCAACGATGATCCATCAGTGCTCGCTAAAAAACGGAAACGTACTGTCATGTCTTGACAATAAAATTAAAAACAGATTTCTCAGATTCTGAAGTATTTCGGGAACCGAATGTTGAGCGCCCCTCTCCCCCCGTTAGAAATGTATTCCCTAAACTAACATAAAACTTGATAGCAAAAGTCCGGTAGTTTACCACTCGGTAAATTTCCAAACCCGCTGGCGCACGTGCACGCGGATACTGAAATTATACTGCAACTTTGTAGTTATAAATTCCGACACCGCTTTGCCGAATAAATCTTCTTTTTTTAATGGCCGTTTTTTTCTAATCAGAGTACTGTTAGTTGAGCACCGACCTGATTGTGGAAAAAGCGACACCGAAAGCAAAAGAAGTATGCAGTGGTGAACAGACTGCATGATCACAGCATACTTGAATGATACAATTTCTCTCATTGCATGACGATTTCTGCAATTACATAACTTAATTGCCAGTTAACATATTAATTTTACATTGGGGTGTTTAAAAAAGGGTTCTTCGGACCCGTAGGTTCTCCGAACCAAATATTCACTAAATTTTAAAACACAAACTCAATGTGCCCATTATTAATCAGCATGTGGGTCACAATACATGCTACTTGATGTGGCAGGCTTATTAATGTTTTTAATTCATCCGGAAATGTTTGAAACTTTGGATACCGAGTGAGGAAAACCAAAAAGCGAAAAAGTGGTGTAAAATATAATGGGTTTATTTATGTGTATGTGCAAACATCTCTCATTTGCCATGTGATCCGCACATTATCCACATGTTTCGAGCGTGGTTTATGTTTTCTTATCACCATGTTACGTAAGCATGCATAAGCAATGTGCGATGGTGGGCTTTTAGTTGCCACGAAAAACAATTTTCAAGCATGAAATTATTTAGTCACGAGTCGATTGTGGTCAAAGAATTTTTTTTAGGATTGCACAACATGTCAAAGTGGTGATTTACCTCTGGAATAATGATGATTGTGATGTCTTTCACTATGCTACTCGAGGAAATTTCAAACTCGAATTTCATGCAAGCACTAACTACATTATGAGTAAGAAATTTCTGAGGATAGGAACTCTTAACACATTTCTACTTTTCCCAGAATAAGTTTCCAAGAACATCAATGATTCGAAACTTACACAATAAAAAGTGCTTCAAACAACTTGTTTGAGCAGTGATTGTGCAAAATGTGAATGGCAATAAAAAGCATTCGATTAGGCGTGTTCTGGCTGACAAATGTTCTGACAAAATGATGCGGTACTAAACTTCTATTCATCTCTTCTTAACTCTCTCATTAGCCACATAACTCACAAGAGAAGACAAACGAAAAAGTTTTCGAAAACATACATAACGTACGCATGTGCCGGTCACGTCTTCACGTTGACCAGTTTGGCACGTATGTATTTTGAATAATCAGGTGTCGCTGCTGAGACGCTCAAGTGCAGATTTGCATAGCCTTTTCGAAAACGCTTTACCGCTTCAACGTATAATTTTTATAGTAACTGCTCAAACGCGTCATATTTTCTGAACCACCCTGTATTTCAAAACAAAAATATATTTACCGCTTTATTGCCGCTATGGTGCGTTTGGTGTAAAAATCGATGTCAACTTTTTCGCAGGTGACTTGGTAGGGTCACTACAGTAATCCAATTTATCCCGGATGAGTGATTTTGTGGACAACGTAGTCTGGGCCCACATAAAAACAGAACTGAAATGATACAATGGCTTTCTGGTGCCTTTTCTGGTAGGTGGATCAATAAGTTCGTAGCCCAATATGCGAAGATTGGTGTGAGCCAATCGGCACCATATGTGCATATACTACAGGTCAATGGTACTTAACACAGCAATTTTCAGCTAGATAAAATAATGGCACGTTTTATTATAGAGCCGTTGACTTCAAACAGTCAAAATTCGATAAAATGGACGTTGTTTTCTGGAATGGATAACCATCAATAATTTTTTTCAGAACCAATAGAAACAAATGATTTTTCGCACGATGTTAGCTTATAATGTAATCTATTAAAACCCGCCCTTGGTTTTTGTAGCATTGGTTTTTAGCAACGCCAGGACCCTTCCATTTGAAATCACCATGATTTTTACTAATTTTGAAATTTTCTGCGTATGAATGACAAATCTCAAACAATCAACCGTGTGTGATTGAAAGACACTTTAGTATCCAAAGAAAGTACCCTCACTTCGATTCATAAAAATTTATGTTGGCTGTTAAAAAATAAAAATCTTGAGTACCCCTATTATTGCAGATTTTCGCTATTTTTGGTTTCCATGACGTCCAGCCACGTTTCAAGCACATGCAACGTTCAATTCAACAGTCGTCTAGCGTTTCGAATGCCCCAACATTAGGGTCACATAGAACTGCATTGCATTAGGCAATTGCACTCAAGTAAAGCCTTATAAAAATTGAAATATCAGCCGAACCCCGACTTTTTTGCGAAATATTGGGGTACTCGATACATTCATGAGTAACTTGAAGTGGCGAAACGTTATAATCATAAAAACTGAGATTTTTTGTACTCTTAAGGGGTTGTTTGGATGTACCAAGTTTCAAGTAAATACGACTGCTATACGTATATGAGGCCACGAACTTTTTGATCCACCGTATACTAGTGCCTTTTCGATAGAATGATGAAGCTCACGTTTTTGTAAACGACTAGAATTTTGGTTTTTTTCTGATGAAAAAATCACTTTCAAGACTTTTTTTTTGTAATATCGTTTTTTCATTATTGTATTCTGTTGTTTTCGTATAGTTTTTGAATGAGTTTTTTATTAATGGCGAATCTTTGATTTATAAAAAGATTTATAAAATCTCACCGTGAGTAAAAAATTAGGTTAGTTAGTTAATAGTTTAAAGATTAGATTAGGAATTTTTTACGTTGATAGTTATTTTTCAGTCATGGTTTTCATAACCGAAATCTGGTTTAAGATTTCAACGGTTGTGCAACAATCATTCATTACCAGTCCGCGTAAAAGGGCTACAAGACAACGCGCTTGCACTAACAATGTTTAAATAAGTAATGTATGTACGTAGGTTTATAACCGAAAGCAGTGTTTTGATGCAAGTCAATATTTAATTGTTCTTGGCCATGGACCAGAGAACGAACAAGATCGAAGATAAACAAAATTCTTTCATTTGTCACACTGAATGAATGAAATAAGGCGGCTTGCAACTAATTAATTACCAGTTAATAAAATAACCCACGAAAAGCCTGTAAGGCGAACAGTAAAAAACTATAATGATCTGTGTGAGCCGAATCTTTCGGGTCAACATCAGTGGCACATCATATAACTGCATAATGCCACTCAGTATCCTTTTCCAGTAATCAACACGACTCCCACTTGCGTGAACGTGAAGAGAATTTCCATGATGCTGAAATGACAAACAAATAAATACATAAAAAGTTTTGACTCAAGATTTTCATGGTTTTCAATGATAAATGATTAACAGAAATCAAGTTAACCTGAAAACGGACATGCCACAGAGAATGCCCAATTGCCCGCCGACATCCGATAACATGCGAGTGAACTGAAACGGCTTAAACAGTCAAAAAATAATTTTCATCGAATGGAACTTTCTTACTTCTCATGCATTTTTTTACCGCTTAAGTATTCATCAAGTTAAGGTGGGTCCGAAACTTATCTTGTCAATGTGTTAGGTAAAATTTCTACACATGATCCTTTTGTGATTACCATACTGACCGGATAACGGACAGTTTCCTGGAGCACGATGAAGGACAGATCCTCAATGTAAAGCTCGACCTTGGTGACCTCATTGGCTATTTCATTGCGACATGCCTGCGTAACGTTGGGGTTGGAGTTTTTGCAGCTGGGCGGATCGGTACGGAATCGAGTTCGGGACACGGTAACATCATATTCGCCGTTGCTGAAAGTTGAAAAAAAATTAAACTATGTACTTTGCAGTTCTGCAGGGGCCTAAAAGCTGAGAAGGTATATTTTTTTACTAACTGAAATGAAAACTAAAAAAAGATTACTCACTAGCATGGCAGCGGGCAATCGTTCAGATTACAGTTTTGCCATTTGTTCGGGTCGCCGTTTGTGTCGATGAAGTTATTGACGCATTTGCGCTCGTTAAGGCCACAAATTTTGGCATCTTTTGGTACCGGGAAACGCGGATCCATGCATTTGCAGACTTCATTCACTTCGATTTGATAGCAGCTGCGCAAACATCCCTGCAACCAATTCAATTCATGCAATGTTTAATTTTAATAAGTATCCTAAATCATCATCAGTATTTTTATTCTAGCAAGTGTGTCTGAAAAAAAACCAACATCAGCCGAATAGGAGCCCGAATAATAGAAAGCCTTCACTTCTGATGGATCATTAATGCATCTGCCGTATTGACCACCCAGTCGTTTGAACTCTTTCTAAAAATGAAGAATGCAATTTTGAAATGTGAATCATCATTTTTTATAAAGATGAACAAAATGGTCAGACAATCATGCTGCTTTTGAAGAATGCATAAATGCATGTGTAAATGATGTAGTTAGAAAAGTCAACACCAACAAACCCATTTCAGCGATATGATTGTTGAGTATCCCGGATTCACGGAATACGACACTGACTCCGCATAAACCTGTTCAGACTGGTTATGAATATACAGACGAAAACCAGCTACATCCACCCATGGAGTGTACTCTGCTTGACCGGCTTTCAGGTACATCAGCAAACCTGTAAGCCAAATATAAATTTTCACGTGGTTCAATCATCATCATCACAGCATAATTCAAAAATCAATTTTAAGAATTAAATTTTTCTGACTAGCTTCAAAATTTTCAGATTTACAAAGTAACCTTGACCCATGCCGGCACGTGATACTTTATATCGAGCAATGCTGTCATCGTTGAACGTGAAGCAGGTACCCATCACGGGATCAATTTTAGCTTTGAAGTCGTTTCTGTAAAATAACTTTCTATTAACTGATGTTTGTTGTGCAAATTCTAATTGTTTTCCAAGAAATAACCCATTGTGATTTTTTTATTGGAGAAAAACTCTAAATCACTAGAATGTTTTATGGTATCAAATTGGCAGGCACAAACGCAATGTCGCACGATTTGCCATTGAACGTGCACCATGCTATGGAGTCATTGGTGGTCCAGCTGAGAGGCCAGCGTGACTCTTCCGGCAGCGTGGCAACGATGAAGGGCACTGAGTCGACAATTAGAGAAGATTGTGCCACCACATCACGAAGTGCCTGTGTACAAAAATTACAGTCAAACTTTTATATCAAGTTGATATTGACAGATTTCACATTTTTTTTCACTACCGAACAAGGAGATACTTATAGTCAATACGTACATAAGTGATACTGAACGGGCATAGCGAGGCTCAAAAGTTATGTGATAAAAAAGAGCAAAATGGTTCAGCAACTAACGCTGAGATCAGACAAAGCTCCCGCTTTGAACAGTTGTAGAATCTCCCAGATTTTGGTTTCTGTAATAAAAAACTAGTTTACGGGGATTTCCTCCAAAAACAAATTCACTTATTAACCCAGATCGCAATGAGTTTCGGTCCATTCTGGCAGGCAAGTGCAGTTGTATCCATTGATGAGGTCATTGCAAGTGGCATTATTGTCCATTCGATTGCAAGGAGTTGATGCACATTCATCAATATCTGCGACAGTTTGAATTCAATCAATGAATTGCTTGATTTCTGTCAAACGCGAATTCAGTCAACTAACTGATTTCACAGTCCAATCCAGTGATGCCAGCGATACAGTTGCACATATAACCAGCCAGCATGTCGGTGCATGTGCCATCGTACTGACACGGGGTCGACCAACATTCGTCGATGTCTAAAGATTGTGCAGCACTAATAATTTAAATTATTCGTTTATCTTTTGTTGTGTGCAATTACTTTTGACAATAAATTGAATAAACGTCGTAACAACAACGTGTGACAAAAACACCAGGAATGACCTGTTTCACAGTCGTAACCCGTGTAGCCGGCTTCACACTCGCACTCATAGAATCCAATCCGGTCCCAGCATGTTCCATTTACACATGGATCACTGGCACATTCATCGATATCTAGAAGTAGATGTTGATCTCTTCTGATATTCAGATCCGGTAAACTTGAAGACAAACCAATGTTGCAGGTTCCTCCAGTGTAGCCCAACGTGCAGTCGCACCACCATAGATCCACGCCTTCATAGCATACATCGAAGTGAATGCACGGATTGGAAGCACACTCGTCAATATCTGAATCATAGTAATCATAATTTCTGAGACAATAGTAGCATGCTTGATGATATCTAGCTCTAATCAAATACCGGTTTCGCAATGAAAGTCAGTGAAGCCAGCAAGACACGTGCAGTTGTACCATCCAATGAAGTCGTTACATGATCCACCGTTCCAGCACGTGATTGATTGACACTCGTCCACTTCTGCAGAACAACGGTTAATTCAATGTTAGAAGTCAATTCGTTTCAAATAAAGTTGTATTGAAGCATTCCGAAAACAAATGTTTTATTTATTATTTTTGTTCGTCTTTCAGTAATTTAGATAACTGTCAGCTAATTTAGGTATTCAAATAAGTCATGAAAATTGACTGGTTCTTTAACCTATCTCACAATCGACAGACGTATACCCGACGGCACAAGTACACATGTAGTGATTGACTCGATCATCACAGGCACCGCCGTTTTGGCACGGATCAGATATGCATTCATTGATATCTGAAAACAAGAGTCTTTTATTTACCTTTTTTATAAACCGATTGTTTCATGGAAATGCGATTCAGCTACTTGATGCAACGTTATATAATACTGTCATACTATAGTATAAATATTTTCTTATTCTTAAATATGTTTGAAACCTTGTCGTCTTATTAAGAACTGTCGAATATTTATGGAATGACAACCTTCTTCGCAGTCATAAGCACTGTAGCCGGGCACACAAACGCAAGTGTAGTAGTTAACGTGGTCCACACAAGTGGCGCCGTGTACGCACGGGTTAGAAATGCATTCGTCAATATCTGAAGGGGTTCATTAGCAAAACTATGGAAAATTCAATGACATATATCAGGGGAACTAAAAACTATTGAGCATAGAGCATTTGATTTAACGCGAATTGACGAAATGAATACAATTAACTGTAAAGTTTTGTATTTAAATGGTTCGGCTCACCTATGTTGCACTCGTATGCCGTGTAACCGGGTGTGCAGAAACAGTAAAACCGAGCCACCAGATCAAGACAGGTGGCCGACGGATGACATGGTCCACTCTCACATTCGTTGATATCAAATTCACAATTGTATCCGGTATACCCCGGTGCACAAACGCACCAGTACAACACCACTCCGTCATAGCATGTGCCGTGTACGCAGGGGTTGGAAGGGCAATCGTCGATATCTGAGAAATGTAAAGACTCAAACCTCTCAATCGGTCTCAGATGACTCAGAGGACTACGCTTCCAAAAGGACTATAATTCTGAAATTGATAACTAAGCAAACAAGTGAAAAAAAATTTGATTAACTTTGTTTGAATAAACCAACTTATTTCACAGTTGGTTGATGTGAATCCAGCCTGACAAGTGCATTCATAGTACGCCAGAAAGTCAGAACACGTGCTGTCCTCGCGACATGGTGTGCTATCACACTCGTCAATTTCTGAAAAAGGTCAATAGAAAAATAAATTCTCGAAAAGTAAAAGATAAAAAATTTAACACGTAGTGGTAAGTACGCAGCTGTAGATAACTGTTGTTAATGAATTTATAGTATGTATATTACCTATTTCGCAGTAGTGTCCAGTGAAACCCAAAACACAACTGCATGAGAATGTATTAATGCCATCGATGCAAGTAGCCCCGTTTGTGCAGTTGTTGCACATGCAATCATTAGCACCTGCAATCAAATTTATCAATTATTTATTTTACTGTACTACACATGTACCAATGTATGTACGTGTATTAAACAAAAAAGAGTCAGTTATTGAAAAGCTATCAGTTTTTGCAAACCAACTCTCACAGTTGTCCCCGGCCCATTCGAACGGGCATAAACAAGTATAAGACAGACCCATGTCAAGACAGGTACCCGCATTCTGACATGGATTCGACGCACAGTCATTAAACTCTGAAGTAAAAATTTTGTTTTCGCCATTTATTTAAGTATTTGAGCTTTGATACCCGGTTATTTTTTTACGAATAGTTCGACCAACTTTCGCACAGATCACCCGTGTACCCAAGCCACCATTGGCAGCCGCATGTGAAGTAACCGACAAAATCATAGCATGTGCCACCGTTCATGCAGGGCGTGGACAAACACTCGTTGGGATCTGTCATATGAATAATAAATAAAATGTCATCAGTTCACAAAATTGCAGAACACACCTGTAGCACAGGTACTGCCACTCCAGGGTGACTTGCAAACGCATCCGAAGGTGTGAGGCAATGGTGATGGTATATCATAGCAGATACCATCGTTAGCGCAAGTCTTTGGCCAATTGGGGCATTTTGTTGTCACTAGTATTAGTTTTTAGTCACTAGTATTTTGTTATACGATATTATTTTTTTTAAGTAAAAGATCATAGTTCATAGTTCCAATCATTCGTGTTCTTGCGACTAACAAGTAAGGCTCATATCGTAAATTTTATAGCGATTGTGACCGCCACAAGTAGTGTTGACGTTACCGACGCAAGGATCGTTGCACTCCCCACTCTTATCCGATTTGTACATAGAACCCCAAGTGTTGGCAGGTCGATAACAGCAATTATCTTCGTCTTCAAGAGCTGTAAAAATAAATTCATATCACAGGTTGTTAAGCGCTCACTAAACGACTCAGTTTTTCAGCTTGCTCCCTTGATTCTTTGAAATTATGTCTTTGTTTTTTTTGAAGTTCTAGTTCAAGTGTTTTCTACTGTTTGATCCAGGAAGTTTAACAAAACTTTTGCGAACAAAACAACCAATGTCGCTCTAAATTTTTTTTGTCTGGAGGTTTTTTTGTTGGAACACATGCATCTAGTGTACGTAAAAACTTGAATGCTTGTGGGATTCCCTTACCGAACTGTCCGCCTGTCCACTCGTTGTCGTTGAATAAGCGGACTGCCGCCAGGCATGTTTCATAGGTCAATGCGGGATGTAAATCGCAGATGTAATTCTGCCGGTCAGAGCAGCGCGGGTTGGCAGTGTCGACGACAGCTAACAAAACAATCAGTCGATAAAAAAACAATTACTGTATAAAATTGTTGAAAAACTTTTCTATTGTCTGTTTTCTCACTCGGATTAAGACTGCGCCGGGTCCTAATCATGAATGATGCTTGCCAAAGTCAAATAATGAAATCAAAAATAACCTTATCGGATGTACAAGGGATATTCTCCATCGACCATCATACAGTAGGTCATAATCTGAACTCCAGACTTGCATCAATACTTACCATTATCATAGTCGCAGTTGCGTCCCATCCAACCCCAATAGCAAGTACACTCATAGTTTTCGCCCTGGTGTTTCCACGAACAAGTACCGTGCACGCATGGGTTTGCCGTTGCGCAGACATTCACATCTGCATTCAATTTCCAATTTTTTAGTTTGCATCGATAAGCATTCGAGAAAAAGTGACTTCAAAAGATAGTTAGCACCAACATTCACATTTCGAGCCCGAGGTATTAGGCAGACAGGTGCACGAGTACGAGTTGGTTCCGGCCACGCAGTTTCCGCCATTCTGGCATGGGTTCGACGAGCAGGAATTTTGGACTGAAACAACCTTTGATAGTCTCACCTTGGTTTTTTTCTCTTAAATTTACTATTTTAACTTTCTGTGTCCTGTTTACCGGTTTACTTAAAAGAAATATACAAAATGTTTCAGTTTGTCAAACACTTAAAACCTCGGAATGTCACGTTGAAACATAATGTAATAAAAGAGGTTATGTTAAATATGTGGAGATAATGACCTTTGGCAGATGTCTAATGTTAGCTTACCGTTCTCACAGTTCGTGCCCGTATACCCATTAGGACAATCGCAAACGTAGATCGTTCGACCGCCAGAGCAGACCCCACCATTCTGACACGGATTCGGACTGCACGGGTTCACCACTGAAGATGATTGTTGTTGGAAACCATATTCGTTTTCAATAGTGATCGAATTTTGTATGATCAGATTTGTAGACTGAATTAACCAAACGCAATTTCAGTTCCACTGAAAAGTAGAGTTTTGAGAGTGTAATATAGACAACCAACAAGTCTGGCAACGCGATCCGATATACCCGCTACCGGTGCAGTCGCATTGATAAGCGTTCACCATGTCGTTGCAAGGCAGACAATAGTTGCACGGTTGACTCGCACATTCGTTGATGTTTGAAACATTTGAACTTTGAATATTAAAAAACAATTCGTCATGATCAGTAAAAGTTTACTAACCAGTTTGACAGTTGGTATCAGTATAACCACCGTTACACACACATCTGTATGCCAAATGGCCATCGTAACAGGTACCTTTGCTGCCGCAGGGTGTGGAAGCGCACTCATTGATACCTGTAAAATAATATTATGTTATCAACACGAGCCATTAGACAGAAAACATTTATATTGATTATTCGTTTTCACCGTAACATACAGTTCTTGAATTTCTTGAGACATAAGTAAATTGAACTAAAAATATTTACGTACATCTGAAGCCATTTCGAAACTCTATATTATTGTCAAAAAATATAGCTAATATGTAAAGGGAAATGTCCCTTAAACGGGGAGAACGTGAAATGAACATATGCCCTGTTGTGATGGCAACCGGTCCCTCAGCGAAAATGCGCATTTGACTTTATCACCATTTAAGGGGAATTTCCCTTTACATATTAGTTTTAATTTCAGTCAACACTATAAAGAATTGAATTGTCTTCACATTTATATAAAACTTTTTAACAAAAAATATCTAAATCTCAAGAAATCGTTGGATACGTTGGAGTTGCCATAGCTGCGGCAAATTCGCCGAAGGTTCGGCGATTTTGTCACATCTTTTTGTCCTTTACTGTAGTACGTCATGTCATACCTGTAAATTCACTGACGAATCACTCAAAATCTGGTGTTAACCAACTTGTTCCGCAGTTCGCATTCGTCCACCCTGGGGTACATGCACAGGTAAAGCGATCGTACAGATTACTGCATGGCGCACCGTTCTGGCAAGGATTCGATTGACATTCGTCGGTGTCTGCAAGAAACTATGACTTACATTACACGACAAAAAGATGTGAAAAAAATCGCCGAAACTATGGCTACTGTGCGCGCAGACTCAGCTGTTAGGTCCTCTTCGCTGATTGGTTGAAACTCGAAATACTAGCTGATGATTCGACATTTGCCCCAAATCAGGGAGGAAGACCAGTTAGCTAAAGTTGCGCGCTCAGTTGCTATAGCTTCGGTGATTTTGTCGAATCTTCTTGTCATATTGTGTATAATAAAAATGCTTGATGCATTTTAAACTAAGATTTTTTGATAGTTGTTCAACCTGTTTCACAATGTGTCGATGTCCAGGCGGTCGGACAGACGCAGGTGTACTGGTTGATACCATCGACACAAAGACCCGAATTCTGACACGGTGTAGAAGCGCACTCGTCCACATCTGAAACCGTAACGATACACATGTATCAACTATTTTACTGGTCTCAAACCCATTTTTGCCTTCTTATGTTGGTTCAGAGCCATCTATACGTCGGACAGAATTTTATTAGAAAATCTGGTTTGTAAAACTATTGGCACACAAGAATAAAAATTTTACTTTGGACTATGATGGAATAATTCATAAATTATGAAAAAGCGCTTGTTTTTTTCGCTTTAAGATGAAAAATCACAAACTTGAAAATTTTAGGGAAATGTTGTGTTTGTTAAATTAAGATGGTTTTTGGGGTTAGTAAAAAACTAGGAAATTATGCTGTTAATCTTTAAAATAACCATTAATTAACCCGATATTGATTTTCCCACAGTTATAACAGTTAATGCACATATTTCTTCTGTGTAAACCATTTTTATTTAAATCTTTTCTTAGTCCAAAGTTAAATAAAATCATTTAATCGCGCCGATAGTTACACAAATCAGAATTCTGATAAAAGTATGTCAGACGTTTATAATGAAATGAAAACGGCAATAAACCAAATTCATATTATTATTCGTTCCTGAAATCTGTGCGGTTGTATGATGTGCAGTATAAAAAGAGTCGCATGTTGGCATGCGCAGAAAACTATCGTATATAACTTAGATACCGTGCGCCTGTTAAGCCTAATTGAAAATGTTAAGTACAGGTTTTAAGAGCAACAAGAACAAAGTTTACTAGTTGAGAGTATTCATCTAACTTTTTCTATTTGGATCAAAAAGAAATCCAGGGTCCAATTACATATGTTTCGGATCTTTCGTTACCGCTACGGCTCTGATTCAGTATTCTGTTGTTAACAAAGCATACCTCAAACTTTTTCTGTGGATCAATATTCAATACTGATGATTTTTTCAGTTACTTATTCTGCAAAGCGCACTAACTTATTTCGCAAAGCGGTCCTGACGTGCCCGCCGGGCATTTGCACCAGAAAGCGTTAAGTCCATCCACGCACGATCCCGTGTTTTGACATGGACTGCTGGCACATTGATCGTCTGGAAACATCGAAATGTTAGTTTGCCAACATAATGTTCTACCACAATGTAAAAGCCATATATTTTTGATAAGTAAAACACTAACTTGCTGAATCTTGGGTGATTTTGAACTGGCAAACTGTATGAGATCCAAGCGATTCTGCCACGTCGTCATACTCCAGATTAGTATCCTCTTAAATAAATTTTAGATAACATTTTCACAACAAAAATTTAGCAATATATTAATAGCGTCAGTTATACATTTTAATCGTGGTACGAACTGATAATGCCATCGTGTTCAACGCCGCCCGCATTATCAGGTTTCCCCGCAGCCCAATCAGCATGCCCTCTAAAAATGGAAATCTCCGATTCGGTTGTGTTGATTTGTTATATTATTTTTTGTTCTTACGTGAAATCGCATTGATATACGTCGTTTTGATCGTACCATCCCCAGCTACCGGCCGGTTCACTCGATGTACTCGTATCATACTGGGCCAGACCGAGTCGCCAATACGATCCAACAGGCACCTATTTTTTAAACCAAGTTAACCGATTTGGATTGAAAAATCTTTTAAAAATATCAGTTTTTGACAAACAACAGGCGTCCAGCCGTAGACGGCCATTGCCAGCTGCTGAAACCGCGTCTTGTAGAATGCCTGGTCTAACCATGCGAGATGACCGTCAGTGTAGGTGGACGCACATAGAGACTGAAATGCGTCGTTATGTACAGTACAGGACGAAAATATGTGACATAATCATCGAAGCTATGGCAAGTGTGGGCGCAGCTTCAGCAATTGGGTCCTGTTCGCTAATTGGTTGGGAGCGCAATACCTAGCCAAAGCTTCGGCTACTCCCGCAGTCCCAGCGAAGCAGCAAAGAGGGCCACTTGCTGAATTGCAACGCACACTTGCCATTGCGTTTTCCAAGATTTGTCACATCTTTTTGTTTTGTTTTTACGTAGTTTTCCTCGTTTTCTCAAACTAGTATTATCCCTAAAAAGTCATCGTTTTTTTGATTGTCAATCAATTACCTTTCCTGTTGCTTTAGTTGTGGATGTTTTAATGATAACTATACAGCGATCGCCAATCGATATTGCTCCGCGGCCGGAAATGGCGTTCTGGGCATAACATACTGACGGTGCCACTAAAACACGTTTGATTTAAGACATTTGATGGTAACTAAATTTCACTTCAGACAAAAATCTATCAACAGACTGCGTTCACAAATCTGTTGCACGTGGTATAACATTTTTAGGATGTTGTAGTAGTTTTTTATCCATTCGTTTTTGCTTTGTTTGTACTTTATGACAATATAGTTAAAAAGTACTTGCTTTGATTCTTAACAAAATTTGAATGGGGAATTATATCTTGGGTTGAATGGAACGCTAACCGGCGGCGCCTGATTGGTAACATTGAGTGAGCACGGCTGTTCCAGCTGAAAAAAAAACAATAGTCCTGGTTCGTATCAACTTGGATTATTGAAATATGAATTGTTTTCAGATTGCCTCAGAGAAGTTCTTAACAAGGAATACGTATCTAAATATACCCAAAGGCATAAAAAAATATGTTTATAGCACTGATGGTATGAAGGAGAAAATCTCATCCGCATGAAAATTCCATTCCACTTACATTCCACTTCGCACAGCTCGCCGGTGAATGGAGAATGGCAGGTGCATGATCGGGTAAGGCCGCATCCGCTCAAGGTGCAAGTGCCTCCGTTTTGACATGGATTCGAAGCGCATGAGTCAAATGGTCTGGAACATTTTGAATTTGGTTAAACTTGTACTTTCTGTAGTACAAATGGTAATCTTTAACGAATAACTAACGTTATCGAACAAACACCCGGCGCCTGTGCATTGGCCATATAACAGGGCAAGTCGTTAAGTCCGTCGCTTACAATGTTGGAACAATCCTCGTTTCCCGCGTTATTTGGTTCGCCTGGTAAAAATGAGGCGCAGTCATTCGGCGTTGTCTTTGATAAATTCAATTGGCTTCAGTGAAATTTGCCACTTTCTAACGCACCTGATTTGAATCCGTTATAGTCGTAAGCAGTAGCGTCCATGTTTGTGTAGGTCCCTTCAGACGTGATGTCGTTCACTCCCATCCACGCCCACGTTACGCCGAATGGTGAGAGGAAAGCTATGAAAAAAAGTTATTGAATTGTTCTAACATTGACTTCGACAACCCTTAAACTCAAAGTGAATTAAGGTTTGGGAGAAGGTAAATGTTGAGTAAATCAGTTTGTATGACTAACACCAGACCGCAGTGCGATCGGCTAAGTTATGGAGCGATGCAATATTGGCACCGACGTTCAGACAGTAACGGGCAGCATCGAACATCGAGTCGTATAGTGGAGTTATGGCGTAGCAATCACCACTGTTCGAATCTTGTACCCAACCAGTATTGGCATCTGCAATAGTTTAAGGGCAACACCTTGTCGTCCAGCTCTTGTTTTATATCGAGATTTTCGATTAGTTGACCGATCATAGAACATGTAAATTCTAGTGATTCACAAATATTCCAGGACTTCCTGTTGTTAAACATAGTTCACATAGCTCCCAGGAGACATGGGCCGAAACACCGTTTTGTTTTTTTACATCTTATTGAGTTAAATTTTCATGACCTTATTTCTATTATGTACTTTCAATCACTGATTTTGTCTCTTCATTATTACATGAAACTGCCAATCATCTGTTTATTTAACACCAACTTGCAGCGGTTGCGCAATCGTTTCCAGTGAATCCAACGGCACAATCACATTTCCATCCGACGCCCGTGTTCATTGTGCAAGTACCCCCATTCTGACATGGATTACTGGCGCATGGACAGTCAAACATGCACAACACAATTTTTGTTTCACTGCATTTTTTCGACTCCAGTTGCGTCTTACCCGTGTCGTCACCGCGTATAGAGCCGCACTCGCCTTTCGTGATGCCTTCAAAAGTTTACTTTTATAAAAGTTTCATGACCAGCTCCTCCGGTTGAACCATGATAAACAGAAAAGATTTTTTTCTTTTCAGGAGTACTCATAAATTTGGTAACATTATTACATTTTGTTTCAGCAGTACACATAGATTCAGACGGATATCCGGCTGTATGGGCCACATTATCAGCTTTTGAACAAAACACAAATGTTATTTGTAAATATACGCTTTATTATTGAAAACCAACCAATAATTTTGGTTGAAACTGACGACCAGGTGTTCGGTGTGCCATCTATGTTTGACCAAACGTCGTTGTCATCTACGTCATTGAAGCCGGACCACATTTGCTGATCATTGCTGATCGCATACTCTAGAATATTATTCAACCGAATTTATCAAAAGTTTATGGCTCTCGTGGGGTTTTCAAGCTCAATTTTCCTACCGGCAACATATTCCAAGTCCCGTTTCTCATATCATATCTAGGACATATAGAGTTTTTGTCAATTAAACCATTATTTGATGTTCTTACCTCGGTAATAGCTGAAATCGTCATCGTCTCTGATCGGTGCTGGTACGGAGCCTGGGTACTCAGCGGTGCACGTACTGGCGACGCCACTGTAATCGGTCGTGGCTGTGGTGTACGAGAAGCACTTATTCTGGTCAGCGATTGCCGGTAGCAGTTGGGTGAAAACGGCTGCAGCAAAAATCAACTCTAGTCTATTGTCACAGTTCTAATGCGTAGGGCGGCAGTCTCCAAAACTAATAGGCCGAAGTACGAAATCTGACTTGACACACAGACCCTAAAGCATTGTCTGGGGTTTCAGCCATTGTCAGTTTTTTTCAACCTCTCTGGTCACTACAAAAACACCATTCCTCATGTTATCAGTATGCCCTGTTGGTTTCAGTAATGAAGAAGCTCCAGTGAAAAAGCGAGCGGGAAATCCTGATCATGAAATTATCCGAGATAATCTCAAAGAAACTATAAAGGAGCACCTCATGGGCTTGAGCACACTAGTGCGAAACAATGAGATTAGTTTTTGCGGGCAGGAAAAGCTGAATTGTCTGTTGTTTACTAAATTATTATAATATTCATTGCCCACCTTGATCAGCACATACAGATCGACAAACACATTTTCTCGTCCAAATTCCACACTGAGCATCATTCCATGTCCGACCGTTCACGTTGAAGGCATTTTCCAACCAAACACAGTTGGCGACGGTATTATCTGGCTGACCTTAAAAATATACTTATCACATTTCATATACAAAATTTATTATTTGAAATTGTAAATAAACAAAATTCATTTTTTTGTCAAATAAATAGACATTATTTCTTAATCTGTAACAGAAATATTCACAATTGTATTTACATGATCACAGTTTCAGAAATTATCTTCGGTAAAGGAACAATAGTCCGTCAAATTAAAAGGTAAGCCAGAGAAAGAAGTGTTGAGAAAACTCAACTGAAATGAAAAAAAAATTACGTTTAGGAGACTACATAACTACTGCCTGCCATAATAAAAATACTGTTTTTTACATATTTTTGTGTAAATTATGTTTGTTTGTTTAATTTCTTATAATAACAATAGTCCGTCAAATTAAAAGGTAAGCCAGAGAAAGAAGTGTTGACAAAACTCAACTGAAATGAAAAAAAATTACGTTTAGGAGACTACATAACTACTGCCTGCCATAATAAAAATACTGTTTTTTACATATTTTTGTGTAAATTATGTTTGTTTGTTTAATTTCTTATAATATAACGTAATGACGAACCGGGGTTCCAGTTACTCCAATGAGTGGCGGTTGACCAGGCGGTGCCAGTCAGAGTGACACCGGAATCGTCCTGTATGCCGATCCATGCTTGGGCGTTATACAGATCCGACGTACTCGTAAGCCATTCTTAAAATGGGTCCCGTGTTTTTGTTTCAAAAAGATTTCTGTTTTTTTTTGCTAGTTTTTGGTCGTGTGTCTTGTGTTTCAATGCTCCTCAGACTAACCGAAAACAGCGCCCGACTCTTCCGCATTCAGAGGAACCCATGTGACTACATGGTCACCCAAAGTTGGACAGGCATTGGCGCAATCAGTTCCTGCAAATAAGCAATAAAATGATTTGAGGAGGTCAGGGCATTTTGTTACTGAAATGACTTCCCCTAAACTGGTTACATTTAGCATACAGTATGTTGTCCTACTAAGTTGTGAACAAAATGTTTTTTTTAGTTTTAACTTGTGCCAAAAGTATATCAGATACTTTTCAGTATAACAGTACGCCATAATCTAGTATTGAGAAACCACGGATAAGTGATTAAAAACCCCAAATAAATAAAAATGTTTTTAACCAGTGTAAAAGTTGTTAGTAACGTAGTAGCAGTATTGTGGAAATTTGCCACTGGGCAACTTGGACATTGAAGAAGGGCAACTGCATGCTGCGTCACCTGTAAACATCCCGAAAGTTTTATAAGATTTGGGTTCCATTTGGTTTAATGGGTTATGGGTTGATTAGAACTAGACGCGAATTTGTATCCTCAAAAATTTTCCGAACGCCGAAATTTTCTTTCTTTCATCAAAAATATAGGGTATGAAGTTGCCGAACTGTAACTGTGAACTGAAATTCAAAGAAAAAATACTGGTGTTCAGCGAATATCTACCAACCAAAATGCGTGACAGTCGAAAATACCATTAAGATTAAAAGTTTCTTGCAGCGAAACGGTGATTGCTCGAGCCACATTTTTTTAAGTTTGATGATCACTAAAATACTGCCTTTTGATAAACAGAGTGCTTTTCCACTAGCGGACGAGGAGGGTGAGAAAAGAGGTATTCCCCCTTCTTTGGCGTTTCCGAAAGGTCGCATTTGGCTCATAAGGCGTAGATAAAGTGGTCTGAAAAACTGCCGATTCTCCCTTTTCTGACAAAACTCTTCTCCCTTCGAAGAATCAGCTCGTCTTTCTTAGAAGAAATTAAGTTTTATCCATTGAAGAAAAAGCATGTGTGGGAAGTCCAGCTGTACTCGTCTGATATTCTATTTAAGGATACCGGAAAATCCGGTTTTTATCGTCGTTAAGTTCCACGATTTTTATCTGTTATTGCAACAGTCCATTCAAGCGCGAATCTAAATCGGACCAATAGCAACCGTTGCTCAGACAAAACTCATACTAAACCAACAAGCTATTAGTGTTCAGCCTTATGACCGTATGCTCTCAAGTAAAACGACGGTAGGTTCCTAGTCATTTCGCCACATGTTAAGTTCTCAGTAAAGGTTCATGCTGGCTTCATTTCACCAGGTTCTTTACAACAAATATTTCGCGTTTCACAGTTACTTAACACTGTGAAATAAAATATGAACTCGTTGATTCCCGTCCGCATGTAGAGCGCCGAATTACAGCAAATGATCATGGTCTGATGGTTCGCTAAACTCAAGCGTTAACTAATCTGTTCATCGATCGATAACAACTGAAAACACCACAGCAGAAGCAGTTTAGACTGATTTTGCTTAGATGACAAATAAATTACATGACAAAATAACAAACTAACTGTTGCATGATATGATATGAATTCATTTCAGGTACACAAAATCGTTAAAAGAGTTTAGGATTGAAAAAAAATTTGTAATAAAATTACATGTTGTACTTACATAGACATAATGATATCCGTGGATCATCAACATAAACATGTATTTTACATTTTAAATTATCTTTATCATTCACACGACACCGATCTGCAATCACAAAAGAAAACATTTAAACATGACAATTTTGAAGGTATACAAGAAAAATTAAAAGTATAAAAAATGTCGAGAGAATCACTAAAGCCAACCTGAGGACTAAAATTTTACTCAGGCTGTACACGTCCTGCTGAGTTAGCCACCGACATCAGAGAGAAGACGTTTGAGCAGTCTAATGGTTAAGGTGCCTGATTCCTAGAGATATATCCGATCAGGCGATGTTAGGTTCGAAATCTGACAGGTCCGTTGACTTGCAGTACCCATTTTGAACCCTTCGAAGCACCAGCAGCAGAGAAGGGTGGAAGAAAGTGAAACTCCCCTTTCTTTGATCAGTTAAGAAAGGGTCTATTGTTTCTTAAAATTCTAGGTAAGAAAATAAAGTACCGTCCAACCTACTAATAGTGAGAGAAAAACATTCTAACTTACTTGAGGCTGGTAAATACACTCTGCATCACTAGTGGACGAGAAGGGGAGGGAAGAGGGGAATTCCCCTCTTTTTGGCGCTTTCAAAAAATTCATTTTGGTTTTTTAGTGTATGTAAAACAGCCACAAAACCACCGATTCCCCGTCTTTGACGAAATTTCCCTCCCTTTAGAGAATGAACTCGTCCGCCCCGCCAGTGCTCTGCTTGTCAGATTTCCCCTATATTCGACGTTTGACTCGACCGTCAGGGCACCAACGAAGGGGACCTTGTCCAAAGAAGAGGGAATGTAGATTTCACTTCATAACAGAATCAAAGGGCACTTCAACCTTCCGCTGCCACCTCGCCCATCGTTTCATCCGCTAGTGACCTTCAGGACACGTGATTGACGGGCGAGCTAAACCTCCAATGGGAGGGGAACTTCGTAAAAGAGAGGGAATTAGCAGTTTTTAGCCCATTTTACCTGCACCTTTTTAGGAACAAAATCTACTTACGTTTTGAATGCGCCAAAGAGAGGGGAATTCCACAATTCCCAGCTCTTTTCTTCCGCTAGTGTGACACGTTCTGCCGCACTGTATCGGACTGAAATAGGATTAACAAGTAAAAGTCCCCCCTCCCCTCGGACTAGTTCGACGCTGAAATTTATTGGTCCCCTTGTAGGTGAAAGCACATTCAAAGCCGATATTCTGTCTTTGGAAGAACATTACTCCCGTTAGACAATTGACTCCTCCGCCACTACTCTAAAGCACTGGCGGACGAGCCAATCTTCCCAAGGGAGGGCAACTTTGCCAAAGAGGGGGGGGGGGGGGTTGGCAGTTTTCAGGTCATTTTACCTACACCTTAGGGAACAAAGTCTACTTTTCAAAAAAGCCAAAGAGGGGGGAATTCCACTTTTCCCACCACTTCTCGTCCGCTAGTGCTCTGAAGATATTCTACAAAGGACATAAGCGGGTGGAGATGGTGGATATAAAGCGAAAAAATCGCTGTATTTAGTGTAAGCTTTCTCACAAAGTGTACGTAAAATATTCCCCTGAACTGTTCCATTTGAAGGAAAATACTTCATTCGAAGAAACTCCTCTTTGCCCGTCTTGTAATCCGCCAGTGTTACGTGACATATAACAGAATAATAACCAGGTAGTAACATGTTACAATGTCATAACATACTGATGATGTAATAGTCATCTTGACCTGACGTCTTGGTCAGTTAGTCGGTTTTCAAAGACAGAGGAAATCAGAAATCTCATATTCTATAAGGAAAAGTGAACATTTGGGATGAAAAATAGACTTTCTCCAAACCCGAAATCACCTTTATCTGAGTGCTCTCTTTTTCTTCGAGAAAAAGCTTTTCCTACTTCAAGTTGACTGTAGCGGATGGCGTATTAGGAACAGCTTGGTCAACTTATCTGGTTATAAGAATGTGAAAATTTTTGAATACGGGCCAAATTACGTTTGTATTCGATTTCACGTTTAGTTTATGCTCGATCGCTCATGTATTAGGCCTAATCTTCATTATCATGGAATAGAACGTTCTGTAAAAACGCATGCATCCTGGCATGCCCTATACCTTGGGCAGAATTTTTTGTTACCAAAAATACTTGCTAAAACATAGACCTGTTACGTGCATATACAAATAGTTAGTCGCAACGTTCTTTTTTTGTCCACATGCCATGTGAGATTTTTTTTTGAATGCGCGCCGAAAACTGATTTGATTTCAAAAGTATTGATTGAAAAACTTTCCAAGTATTAAGAAACCGTGGATAGGCCATACCATCTGTTATAAATCGCGTAAATTACAATCCGAGTTTCAATTACCAATTATGTAGAAGACTGAATATGATTGCATGCTTTGAACAAGAACAGGTGAGCACGCGTTTTCAGGTGAGCACGCGCCATCAACTAACTTCTCAATAATGCATCTGCTCCTCCTTTTTCTAATGCTCTTCTTCCTCCCTAACTGCAGCAACGTGCAGCTTCTCTACGGCGCTCGCCACGCTCACAACCGAGCCATCAATCAGTATCACATTCCGAACGTAAGATATTCGTTGGTTTCTTTTTTATTGTTTTTTTGTATATTTATTTCACTCACTCACTCACTCATCCGATTGGTCCCATGAGTCATTAACTCACTCACACACTTACTCACTCACTCATCCAATTGGTTCCTTGAGTCACTAACTCACTCACACACTCACTCACTCACTCACTCACTCACTCACACACTCACTCACTCACTCACTCACTCACTCACTCAATCAACCACTCACTCACTCACCACTCACTCACACACTCACTCACTCACTCACTCACTCACTCACTCACTAACTCTCTCACTAACTCACTGCATTATGTACTATTTTCAGTAGACAACATCTGTCGCAGACTAGCACACCGACCTGGTCCTACATCTGGGTCGAGGAACCACCGCACTACCACAGGATCTGTGAAAATTGCTGATGTATTCACCGGAATCGGCTATGGAAATCGCCGAAAAATGCTGAAATATTCACTGAAAATATATGTTAATTGTGATTCCTTTCTATGAAAGTCATCTTTTTAACCTGGTGCTATGTACCATTATTATCGTTTTGTCATTTTGTACGTAAAAATCACATATTTAATTTGTGTATAATGAAATGAAAAACGTAGTTTCAGGATGGCTCTATATCGTTATACAAAAGAAAACATAGTCCTGTTTCACGTTCTACATCCTTGATTATTATGCAAAACAAAAATCATTTGCAAGTGCTATTCTATCTTGAGGCTAGTATTAATTATTTCATAGTAAAACTAGTGAAGTAAAAGTTATCGTTTCAAAGAGCAGTGGTTTCATATTTCAAAATATATTTTAACAACGTTTGTAAGATATTTCTTCGCTTAAGTTTTTATAGTGTTTTACATATTTGCCAAAAAAACGTAAAAATTTTTGTATAAAAAACCTTTCAAGTGAACTCAATTTTATCATGAACTCCCAGACAAAAAATACATATTCTCACGTTCTCTAGAGTTGCTGAATAGAACGTGTTATACTTCCCGTATTCTCATCCGCTGACAATAGTCATGCATTTCAAAGTATAAAGTCAGGAATTCTGTGAGCAATGGCGGATGAAAAAGAGATACAATATATACTGTAGGTAATTACGGGTATTATCAAATAGAGTGAAAAGTGGAGGAGTTTGTTAAAAGCCTTATATCTTCTACGTACATATTGAAGAAAAGGTCAGACATTTTCATAGAAAATGCGCACAAGGACATGTCTTTCTCAGTCTATGAAGAAGCATCCCTTGATGACAATGTTGGCTACTTTGTTACATTGGCGGACGAGCCCTTTTTCAAATGGGAAAAGGTTAATCTTCATAGAGAAAAAGAGGAATTTTCAGATTTGACGGCCTTTTTATTACCTCTTGAATATCCAAATTTCACGTATGGAAACCTTCTTAGAGAGTTATTTCCACCTTTCCCCCACCTGGTGCCGCAGTAGTATTAGCTGTGTAGCTGTTACTTGTTTTTGTAGACATACCTGTAGGTGGTATGTATCAACAAGGATGGCATGTATAGCCACTGGCGGACGAAAAGAACCTCCAAAGGGAATGGGATTTGGCAGTTTTCAGATAATTTTACCTACACCTTAGGGAATAAATTCTTCTTTTTGAAAACGCCAAAGAGGGGGGAATTCCACTTTTCCCACCCTTTTCGTCCGCTAGTGTGCATGGCGAACGCATTCCCCGAAAACACTTGAAAGCGACGCGACGGACGCAACAGCATGGCGTCGATAAACAACGAGTATGTGCCATCGTACGTGGTATACAGTTCCGGATAACTTGCACCTCTAGATACCTTAAGTATGTACAGTAAGTGTGTTAAAAGTATACCTCACTCATCAAGTACATAACCTGGCACGTATGGCGTTAAGGAAAATGTTTGACTGAAAGTCGAAATCTAGTCAAATATTGGTTTCAGTTTCAGTATGATGTTTTGTCCATGCTCATACAAAAACAATGCCATCGTTGTCAGCCACATTTACGCGATCCCACACTAATATTCTTCTAGATATGTATATACAATGCCCGATAAAACGAACGAACCCATCCTACATACATATATGTAAGTAAACCTAATCTGCATAACGTATGTATATGCACTAGTCGCTAAATCAGTCTAAGCAGTCAACGTACATAAATCCATATTTTTGATAGTTTAGTGAAAATTATTGAAAATAATATAATTCTGACATGCCGTCGTTGACTCAAATCATTCTGGCCACAACTGTACTGTTGATCGGGCAGAAACTGATTGTGATCACTGATGATGTCATGGAGAACAGCGACAACAACCAGGAGGCTGATGACGAAAATGGAGAGGCCATATTTAGCAGCAAGGTGAAATTTTATTTATCTTTATTATTTATCCGCTGAAATGTACTCATTGCAATTCATTGGTTATCATGTATTCAGTCGGATAGTTGACCAATGAAGCGATGATGATGATCATTTATTCATTAAAAGTTTTAGCTCAAATGTTCTACAATGTAATTCGAACAACATTTCCGACTTTCAGCACAGCAAATCGAGCAAAGCTGATGAGATCATTGGTGAGGGTCGACTGGACTTGACTGACTCGCGGAAAGTTTACCAAATTTGTGTGCAGTTGGCCGAGGAAAACGATCGGATTGAATACTGGCGACGGAAACACTCTTCGATGGCTTGTGTTGGTCACGGTCATTCACTCACTCACTCACTCACTCACTCACTCACTCACTCACTCACTCACTCACTCACTCACTCACTCACTCACTCACTCACTCACTCACTCACTCACTCACTCACTCACTCACTCACTCACTCACTCACTCACTCACTCACTCACTCACTCACTCACTCACTCACTCACTCACTCACTCACTCACTCACTCACTCACTCACTCACTCACTCACTCACTCACTCACTCACTCACTCACTCACTCACTCACTCACTCACTCACCCACTTACTCACTCACTCACTCACTCAGCTGCTCCAAGAGAACCTGGACCCGGCTCTCTGCAACCAACGCTTACTGATGGCCGTGAACAAGGCACGTCTGGCCAACGTGGCTAATGAGTACCTGCCTAAGGTACTTACTCACTCACTCACTCACTCACTCACTCACTCACTCACTCACTCACTCACTCACTCACTCACTCACTCACTCACTCACTCACTCACTCACTCACTCACTCACTCACTCACTCACGCAGAAGTACAAAAGCTACCCCTTTTCTCTTTTGTATATTTTCTCTTTTCTAAGTCAATTCAGACTAGGCATAGGCTTTTTTACATGCCTATGTATCAGGCTTAGGCTTAGAAATAACTTTCTGCTATGTATTTGTTTTGGCCAAAAAGACGGGTCGAAATACTTCAAAATCTCGATGAAAAAAGGGTAGGTAGGGTCGGGAAATTACCTAGCAGAATCTCCATACCCTACCCTTTTTCTTATTTTGCTGTTCAACTTCAATCCATTCGATTGAGGCTCCGGCTTAGGCTTAGTTCCGAGCTTGGAACTTAGGCTTAGGCTTAGGAATGAACTTTGGCTCGGTATTTGGCTTAGGCTTAGGCATATGAGCGATTTGAGAAACTTGAAGATGAGAAAAGGGTAGCTTATGGAAAACTGCCTCACTCACTCAGTCACTCACTCACTCACTCACTCACTCACTCACTCACTCACTCACTCACTCACTCACTCACTCACTCACTCACTCACTCACTCACTCACTCACTCACTCACTCACTCACTCACTCACTCACACACTCACTGACTCACTGACTCACTCCGTCACTCACTCTCTCACTCACTCACTCACTGATTCACCTGCCTAAGGATGAGACGATGATGACCTGGTGCCACAACTGCCGTAACAAACGGTTCGGCACCGTCGAATGCCATTTCAAGCGATGCGTGCTCGGTTAGTTACAGTATAACATGCATATGAACCTACCGTAATCAATTTTTTTATAAATTCGGAGAGCTTCTTGAGTTATGTAATACTAATCAATGGTTATGCAGAAAGGCACAAGTGAGAAACAATTTAGGAAATTAAACAAACGAGTTAAGGATTTTCAAAGTACTATGGTAACTAAATGGCAATCCATAACCTCATGCATTGAACTTCTACATATAATTATTTTCTCATCTTTGGTTGCCAGCATATCTCATTTCAGTTTCGTCCTGTGCTGTACAAACTGCTAACCCATTAACAATTAGTTAAAAAGACGATCAACATATGTATCTCAACAATCAACATCAGTTAACCGAACGTTGTTTCACTCAGGTCACGGTGCGTTTCGTTACGCGGTCGACGGTGATCCCGGATGCCATTGCGAAGAGTCGTGGATGAACGAAGAGTGCGGATGTGGCAGTATGGGCGATATGAGAGTATAGTCGAGTCGGATTTTCTTGTTTAATTATTTAATAATTTTTTTTTATTGCTGATCTTGAGACAAACGGTGAGTTATAGCTTATCCAGGGTTTCTGGTTAGCCAAAAACTTTTTGGCGCGCATTTGGAATTCAAGTCTGCTTTTGGCGCGCTTCAAATTTTCAAAAAACTAAGCAGACAGAAAAAGCAGACTTTTCGACAGGCAGACTAGACTGACAGTCATATGTAAGGATGAAAATGGCAGTTTTGGCAGTAGCCGGTTTTTTCTTCAAAAACTAAGTTTTCGAACAAGTTATCTCTTAGTAAATACGTATTGAGTTAGATGCAACGTTCCCATGTTCTCTCGGCACATGACCACAGTTGAAGAATTTCTGTTTGCAGGTACACCAGACCACGGGCCGCCACTGGTGCAGCTGCAAACGACCGTTTCTCGGACAGATTTGTGAAAAATGCCCAGGTAAAACCCGTATGTTGTAAACAAAAACGTTGCATAAAACGTCTGATAATGAAACATCAGACGATCAGTGTTAACAAGCACATCAATCATCATCACCTCACGCTATACTGTGTAAAACTATGGTGTCAACCGAAATGAGTTGCGGCTAGTGATGTTGCATTATCAGACGTTTTGAGCAATATTTTTTTTGCAGAAACAACAAAAGGGCTTTATGTACTCAACTAACATTCATGTACCAGAACAGAATAGATCAGCAGGCTGAATTTGAATGTAATTATCTATAATTTAACAAAATGAGGTACGAAGTCCAAGATAATTAATTCTCATACATAAAATACGAAAAAAAAAATCAGTCATCGCCTTCCTCTCCATTCACTCAGGTCAGGGCACCAAAGACGGAGACACGTGTATCTGTCCATCGTACTTCAAAGGCGAGGACTGCTACGATCCGATCTGTGTGAACGGCGGGAACCTGAAGACGGAGGGTCGTCGTTGGAACTGTATCTGCGGAAGGAATCATACCGGCCGACATTGCCAGTTGACTTCACTATGCACCCACGGTGGCACACCAGTCGATCCCGCCGATCCGAACTTTGACGGAAAGTTAGGTAACAGACAGACAGACAGACAGACAGACAGACAGACAGACAGACAGACAGACAGACAGACAGACAGACAGACAGACAGACAGACAGACAGACAGACAGACAGACAGATATGTAGATATGTAAACTTTGCCATCTGACTTCCTTATACGTTCACGGTGGCACACTGGTTGATCTCGTTGATATTGATTTGTACGGAAAGTTAGAGGACACGCCGACAAACTGAATACAATATGTACATACTGACTGACTGGGGGACTGACTGACTTGCTGCCTGACTGAGAGAATGACAGATATACAGACATACATGTAAATCTACTGTATGTGTCTTCCAGCATATGCGACTGTCTGCCAGGTTTCTCAGGCGTAACTTGTGAGAATTACGAGATCGACTTTTGGTTATTCGTAATCATTTTGTTGTTGGTGATCGTTACCATGCTTTCCTGTGGTTGCACTGGTTAGTCACTCACTGACTCACTCACGTAACTCACTGACTGACTGACTGACTAACTCACTCACTCACTCACTCACTCCCTCACTCACTAAACTCACTGACTGACTGACTGAGTGACTGACTAACTCACTCACTCACTCACTCACTCACTCACTCACTCACTCACTCACTCACTAAACTCACTGACTGACTGACTGCCTGACTGACTCACTCACTCACTCAGTCACTCACTCACTCACTCACTCACTGACTCACTTAGTCACTAACTCTACTCACCCACTCAACCACTCGCTCACTCACTCACTTACTCACTCACTCACTCACTCACTCACTCACTCACTCACTCACTCACTCACTCACTCACTCACTCACTCACTCACTCACTCGCTCACTCACTGGCTCACTAACTCACTTACTCACTCACTCACTCATTCACTCACTCATTCACTCACTCACTCACTCACTCACTCACTCACTCACTCACTCACTCACTCACTCACTCACTCACTCACTCACTCACTCACTAACTCACTCACTCACTAACTCACCATAGGCATCGGCTTACAACTATACAAAGAAAAGCGGGCTCGTTCTGCACTGAACAGCAAATGGATGGCGGGTGCAGCGGGGAACAAAGAAGGCGACGGATCCCCAAAAGATAATCCGCACATCGCAGAGATGCTCCGCCTCTTTTCCACACACGCCGATGCCATCAAGAAAGTACCGGCCGTACCCGGCGAGATCGGCCGTTCCGAACCTGAATTTAAATTCGCCGAAATTGACGAAACGGCCAAGTCGACCCTTGACGACTTCAACAACCGACTCCAAAAGAAACTGAGTGTTTCCCAGCCCGATCTTGTTGTGCGGTCAAAAAGTCGCGACCAATCCGCCATGGACCAAGATGCCGGCAACGACGCCGCTTACGACTCACTGAAACGCAAATCCGATCCGGACATGATCCATTCTGTGCAGACAACGCCGAGACGAGCCGCCGAAACCGATATAACGGCATCGAGAGCCAGTAAACCGGCATACCTTGATCATCTGGGCAAAGGTACTGTACATGAGTTACTGATTGACAGATTTACTCACCGTCTACTGACTAACTGATTGACTGACTGACTGACTGACTGAATAATTGAATGACTGACTGACTGACTGAGTGACTGACTGAGTGACTGACAGACAGACGACGGATTGACTGACTGACTAACCAACTGACTAGATGACGGACGGACTGACTGACTGACTGACTGACTGACTGACTGACTGACTGACTGACTGACTGACTGACTGACTGAGTGACTGACTGACTGACTGACTGACTGACTGACTGACTGACTGACTGACTGACTGACTGACTGAGTGACTGACTGACTGAGAGGCTGATTGACTGACTGACTTACAGACTGACTGACTGACTGACTGACTGACTGACTGACTGACTGACTGACTGACTGACTGACTGACTGACTGACTGACTGACTGACTGACTGACTGACTGACTGACTGACTGACTGACTGACTGACTGACTGACTGACTGACTGACTGGCTGACTAACATATTAACGTACTGACAAAGGTGGTGCGGATGCCGTGAAGTCTGTGCCGACGAAGAAACCCGAGAAACGGTATAAGAAAATGCCGAAAAAAGGCAGCAATACGTTCCATAGTCTGAGCGGACTGGCCAAGATGGTGCAGGAACAGCAGCAGATCGGTGGCATGATGGTGTCGGTCAGTCAGGCAGCCCTCACCAGAAAGTACTCGGAGGATGAAACGATCGCGGATGGTGCTGCCGAGGTGTTCGATCAGGTACATATGACGTTATCAATTCTATTTTTCACACAAACATATATGTATTTATATACAATGAATTTTAAAAAATATGTATATAATTACCATATGTTTATGAATAAATACAGAAAGGTGCTCACTTTCAGAAACCACGTCGCCACAAGAGTCTCGGTAGCTTGGGCCAATCATGATGCACTCACGTACATGTCGTCTATGGTTCTATTCAGGGTTTCTTGTTCCAAGGTTTTTGTGTAGAAACCATTTTTACGCAGGAAAATTGTTATAACAAGAATCCTTTACCAAAATGTTCTTTATAAATTTATGCTCACTTTTTATGGAAATAAACGATTTTATATACGATATTTACCCGTTTCCTTCTTTTTACTTCTTGCCAAAATGTCAAAATCAATTTGTCTAGATGATAAATGGTGATGAAACTTTGTTGTGTCTACCGTTGTTTCTCAGTTATTTTCATTATATTTTATTGTGAATTGCGCTTTCCGTGATTTCAATAACGATGTCTGATAATAAAATAAATTGCGATAAGCTGACTTGAAAGCCATGAATCGCTTATTATAATATAATAGTGTGATTTTTACGCTTCTTAATGGCATTCTAATTGCAGTTCATTCACAATTAACTTTTTCATGATATTTTGAGTTTTTTGACAAATTGGATGAATAACTGACTGGCTGGCTGACTGACTACATAAATTAGCTGCCTGTCTGATTAACTGAATGACTAAACCAACTGACTTTGACTGACAGACAAATGGACGGACTCATGTTCATTCAATTTAAATATGTAATGAATTAAGCTTAATTTTCGTTTGTTGTCCATATGTTAAATAAAGGTGAAAAAAATGTATTTCTCGAAGTTTTGAAAGCGCGCCAAAAACAGCTTTGAATCCAAACTGCGCGCCAAAAATAATTTTGGCTAACAAGAAACCTGGATCGGCTATACATGAATACATGATGCCATGCAATTGCGATAAAAAGCATACTGTTTGACTGGGAAATTAATCACTGACTTTTTTTATTCAAATATTTTCCTGTAATTTCTCGGACGGACTGGGCGTTGACGCTGGAAATTTTCACTGAAATAACATAAAGTTGGTCTTCGTTTTATCATTTTATAGATTTATACCTTTCATTCTTACATAGTCAGTCAGTTCTCTTATTTTCAACATGATTCATCAGTAGTCCCCTGGAATTTTATTATCGTACCTTCGTACGTTCGCTCGTAAAATAATTTGAAGTGGGGGCGAAATGCCAGAACTGATCCAACGCAGTCCAACAGCAACGCCATCCACTCACTGGCGGACGAGCTGAACCTCCAAAGGGAGGGGAATTTCGTCAAAGAGAGGGGAATTGACAGTTTTAGGCCATTTTACCTACACCTCAGACAACAAATTCTACTTTTTGAAGCTCCAAAGAGGAGGATTCCTCTTTTTCATCCCTTCTCGTCCGCCGCTCGTGCTGGCAAACGAGCTGATCCACCAAACGCAGGGGATTTTCTTCAGAGTGAAATTATCAGTTTTCAGGCTATTTTACCAACACCTGAGAGAACAAATTCAACTTTTGAAAATCCAAAAAGAGGGGAATTCCACTTTTCCCACCCCTTCTCGTGCAACCACTACCACCACGTTAAACATCATTTTATGTCTTCCAAAACGCATCTGACTGGGCACACACGTATTTATGCACATCACGTTAAAAGGGAGTTGTCCTTGCTTCTCTGTACAACGTAGGATGTTTTCTCGTTTTCTCACCCACCAGACTTATCGGTTCCACCTTATTGACTTTGCTTATTGTATCGTTAAAAGGAAAACTCAGTTTACGATAAAAAACATTATGTTGCATATTTTCTGTCATGTTGTCAATTGTCATCCGTTATGACTCAGAGTTCCGTGATAGTCTTAACGTGTTTCGTTATTATTCAGCTGAAATCCTGAAAATGTCGTGTTTCTTAAAAATTTCGTGTTTGCTGAATCTCTATTCTGATTTTAGAATAGAATAATGCATTAGGAATTATGTAAAAGTTATTTTAATAATTTTTTATGTTATTTTATGAAAGTTTTCAGGTATAAATCCTGACTTGACGAAACGATTTGACGGCAAGGTTTCTACGTGCTGCTGCCAATGCACGTTGATGTTAGTTTTATTTTTAATGATTGTCATAAAATCAAATATTTATTTTACTTTATTATTCATAAATATGTTCTTTCAGTTTTTTTGTTTGGGTTCTATATACTATAATATTTCACATTCTGTTATCATTTTTCCCTCTTAATATTTGTTCTTCTGTTATAAATGGACGAACACGAACCATACGTTTGATTATTGAAATCCGAGTTTCAATCAAATCGGTTCGCTTCGAGTTTAGTATAGAAATAGTAGTAGAATATTATAAATATATGGAAGGGTCCAATTCCAATCCATCAACAAAATTCAGTGAACTAATCTGATCTGAACGAACTCACAGCCAGTCATGGGTGAACTTTTTCATCGCGATAATTATGAACCTGGGTTGCTTGCTTTGTAATATGAATAGAATATGCGAAATAGTTTTGCACGCCTCGTATTACAGCTGCGTTCAGTGCAGTGCATAAACCCGGTTTATCATCCAGGACCAGGACATACTGAATAGCTGGTGAGATTGGCTTGATCGTGCATAATTTCTTACGAGGAAGTTGCCCTTAAAACTGCAACTTTTCAATTTCTCAAATCCTTTCTCACCATGCCAAAATTGCCGTAAATCCATGGTTTCCGCTCTCGTGCACTCGTTCACAGGCAAGGTACATTTTCATGTGTTTAGTTAGTGATGCTATCCAGTCCAGTCCAGACTGAATAATATAGTACTAATGTTTCACGGGGTCGTTTTATGGGGCTTTCACTGGCACTTGGCTTGGCACACCGGCACACATTGTTGTGTCGTGTCCACTAGCAGACGAGAAGGGGCAAAATGGAATCCCCCCTTCTTTGACGTTTTCAAAAAATAGATTCTGTTCTCAAATGTGTAGGTAAAATAAACTAGAAACTACCAATTCCCCCTTTGGAATGTTTCCCCTCCCTTTGGAGGATTGGCCCGTTCGCCAGTGCTGGCACACATTGTTGTGTTGTGTCTTGTATGAACCAGAACCCAGATCGTTGTGTAGTGGCACGTAGGATATACTAAACGTCGCGCGTAATTTCGGCTTGTATTTCAGTATACAGTATTTTTTTGCAACTTCAACTTTTACATGATTTCCTCGCAATTTAACTTGTGGATGAGAAAGAGAAATGTCGATTCAGAAAGGGAAGTTTCTCTCTTCACTTTTGAGTTTGAGGCATTTTCTGAATTGACAGGAGATAGAGGAATTGCTTGTAGTTTTTCTTCATGTGAAGTTACAACTTTTGCTATTGGATTTCCACAAAAATTAAAAACTGTCTTTTTAGACTTGTTTCTTTTGATTTTGATTAATTTAAGCAAGCAGCGAATACTATAAGATGAAACCGATTCAATATATATGTAGCTTTCGTTTTGATGAACATTGCCTATAGATAATACAACAGACACATCTAGCCAGTTCAAAGGTTTTCCAAGCGTATCGTTCGTTCGCCGGCTCTGCTATTCTAGCTTCTGGTTGAGTCAGTATGTTTATCATCTCATTGTAAGGGTAGACAGTACAATTATCTACTACCATTGGCTTAAAAATACAATACATGTTTTGTAAAATACAATACTTACAGTACAGTAACAAAGAACGAATTTCACTGTTCTCACGTGAATTTTCGGTAAATAGATACTTTCACTGTTTTTGGCTGGATGACGATGACGAATGCTGAAAATCAATTGCAATCAGTTTGTTCATCATCTCACCGTAATGTTTAAAAGTACAGTTATATACTACCATTATCTTCAAAAATAATATAAATGTTTTGTAAAATACAATACTAAAAGTAACAAAAAACGATTTTCGCTGTTCTCACGTGAATTTTCGGTAAATAAGCACGGTCACTGTTTTGGCTGGATGACGGCCACAGCTTGTTGTTATGTTAAAAATCAAATGCAATCAGTATGTTCATCATCTCACCGTAATGGTAAAAAGTACAGTTATCTACTACCATCGGCTTCAAAAATACAAAGCATGTTTTGTAAAATACAATACTTACAGTAACAAAGAACGAATTTCACTGTTCTCACGTGAATTTTCGGTAAATACGCACGGTCACTGTTTTGGCTGGATTACGGCCACAGCCCGTTTCTATATTGAAAATCAAAGTCAATAAAAGTACCGCAATGTAGTATACTTTTCTGTTATCAACATCCACAACTGCCATTTTTATGAACGACTTTAAGCGGCACGTTAGTCTGTGTTGTTCTAGTCAGTTGTAGTTGTAAAACAGTTGCTTAAATTCAGCAATTTTTTCGTGACGTTCCGACATGTTTCGGAAGACGGAAACAGAGGAAAATTTCAAAACGAAACTTATCAGAACGTCACGAAAAAATTTCAAAATTTCTTTAATTGTTTTTGCAAATGACTAAGAAGGCACCCATCTCCATCTCCATCTGCTACTTTGACGTCTTGATTACTATTTCAGTTTCAGTGAATGTGAATGAATGATTCACCATCCTTGTGTTATTATAGTGATGATATGATTGAGCTTGCGCTTGCGTATGTATTTCCAAATTGTTATGAATGGTTAAGATAGTTCAACGCATGTGATGAGCTATAACGACGCTAATTTATTCACTGTAATTCTTCTTTTAATTAGATCGAACTAACTTCCCTTTCTTTTCTTATCATATCATCATAATGTACCGTGTTCAGTAGATTTCCTTTAGTTTCTCAAGATAATTTTTATAAATTTTATTTCAACACATAAATGATTAGTTTGTGTAATGACAACTTTCAACATATTTAGTACAATCTATTCTGTACATATCTATTTTGCGAAATAATACAGTCATGAATGCAGTTTGACAATGTGATATGCGATGATTCCGAGTTGACTGTGACGACTGTGGCTGAGTCATCCGTTAGTATTTACATTAAGAAAATATTTATTTATTTATGATGTGGTTTTTAGCATTGGCGGACGAGCTTTTGCTATGAGCGCACTGTTTTGAGTTGTGTTTACCATTTGTTTCTACGTTACGTAAATTTGTGTGAATTTTCTCACCTATGACAGCGACAGCCTGTGTGCTTTCGCTTCGACTTGACCGGAAATTCTGGTTCTCATATTCAGTTGACTGTTTCAATGCTGTCGTTCATCATTGTGGTTGCGATTGTTTACTGTCGGTTTTGCCCACACCACAAAGTCAATCATACGTATTTGTTTTTGCTTAATATTCGTGTGCCGGCACGACAAAATTCGTTTGGATTATATTTAACTGAGACTCGTATTGTTAATTCAACATTATTTTTGCTACTATAGCTTCAAGTTTCAGTCACACTTGCACATTTCGTGATTCTTGTGTGTATTTCAATAAAATCAAGTGTTCTCTAAGTGCTGTGTATTTCACTGATTATTCACATTGTTCAAGTTTGATAAAATACGGTGTCCTTCTAATCACTATAAATAAAAGTTTCATTCAGAAGTCATTACTATTTTCACAAAAAATTACTCATATACTTACTAATTAAGGTTTGGGTATGAAAATTTTCTGTACACTTGGCGACAAAATGCTGTTTTCTGTAAAGTTACACGTTTCACCACATTTCGTAGATGTTGCTCAAAGCATCACAAATATTTATTTAAAAATAGTATGAATTTTTTTTTAATAAATATATTAATTAATTTAAATTATAAAAATATATTTCAGACGACCACGTATCAAGCGGGCAGCGTTGATCCCCCGCAGTCGTTTTCGCCGGTTCGATCGTATCGTTTCGCTACCGACTGGACGGTCAGTCCGCACTATCGGGCATTCATGTATAAAATCTCCATTGTTCGACTCGTGGGCGACTTTCTGCTATTGGCCCTATTTGGTTGGTGATGATGACTGGTATTTGTCATAAATTAGTCAATCAGTCTGTCGATCAGCCAATCAATCAGTCATTGAAAGAGTGAGTGAGTGAGTGAGTGGTGTTTGTCATAAATGAGTCAGTCAGTCGGTCAGCCAATCAGTCAGCGAGAGAGTGAGGGAGTGAAAAGTGAATGAGTGAGTGAGTGAGTAAAGAAGAGGGTCGAGTTTTTGTGAGTATGTGGGAGAGTGAATAATATGATTTCAGATTCAGATTTCAGATTTCATTGTGTTGTCTCGCATATAATCGGTCTTACAAAAATTACGAATTACAAATTACCTGAATTAAAGAGGTAAAAAACACGAAAAATAATTAAGTTTAAAGAATTGCTAGAATTGAACATGAAAGAGAATAACCACACGATATATACGGAAATTGCCCTAAGGGACATTTCGAAAACCTAAAGGGTTTAAGGAGAGGAATAACAACAGTTTTCAACGTATAATACGCATTTGCATCAATGTAAAATGGATCAAAATCGTTTAAATTAAAGTAATGATTCAATCGAATAAAGTTAAATGGAATGGAATGGAATGGAATGTGATTTCAGTACTAATTAATTTCAAAAGTTAGTGTAGGTGAGGTGAGTTAATTTTGGAGAGCATTCTTGTATAAAATATCTATTGTTTAACTAATTGGCGATTTTGTGCTAAAGACCTTTTTTGTTGCTGATCACTGGTGTCTGTAGTGAGTGAGTGAGTCAGCGCGTGATTGATGACTGACTGAGTGAGAGTAAGTGAATGAGTGAGTGAGTGAATAAGTTAGTGAGTGAATAAGTTAGTGAGTGAGCGAATAAGTTAGTGAGTGAATAAGTTAGTGAGTGAATAAGTAAGTGAGTGAATTAGTGAGTGAATAAGTTAGTGAGTGAGCGAATAAGTTAGTGAGTGAATAAGTTAGTGAGTGAGCGAATAAGTTAGTGAGTGATCGACTGAGTTTTGAATGATTAAAACAATTAAATAAAAGAGTGAGTGGGCACGGACATATCCGTGGGTAAGACGAGTTGAGTGTAAATTGGCTTCAGTTAAGTGAATGATTATGCGATGAATCAATGTTAACACAATGAATCATCATCATGATTATCGCGCGTTTTACGATTGCTGGTCTGATGTTTCATATCAGTCATTTTGGAGAGAAGCAAAAATAAATAGAAACAGAAATGATATGAATAATAAAAAATCTATAATTATATCTTCTTCCAGGCATCGCCCTCCTGGTACTTGACAAGGTGCCCGAGGCGTTCCATCGAGGTCTGTACTGCGATGACGATAGTCTGCGATATCCGTATAAACCGGATACGATCAGTCGATTGTTGTGTGCCGTCGTCGGCGGTGGCATCTGTCTATCGCTGGTTGGTGATGCCATGAAATGACATATTTTTACTGTTTTAGATCTTTTTATTATGGGATTAATCAATAAGGGAGGAATAAACAGATCTCATTTCCAGACTTATTAGCGGACCAGAAGGGGTGGGAAAATTGGAATTCCCTTCCCCCTCTTTGGCGTTTTCAAATAGTAGACGTACTTCCTAAGGTGTAAATAAAATGTCCTGAAAACTGCTGATTCCCCCCTCTTTGACAAGAAGCCCTCCCATTGGAGGATTATCTCGTCCGCCAGTGGTTGGTGATGCCATGATATGGAATAATTTTTTTCGTGTTTTAGATTTTTTATCATGGTATTAATGAATAAGGGATGAATAAATAGACCTCGTTTCATTAATTATATGTAAATAACAGCTACAAACACCTGTATGACCAAAGTAGTTTTTTTACCATTCCATTCAGTCTAGTGCGCAGAACGCCAGCCTTGAAAACTGGATGATCCTCGTTCGAAAACTGACTGACACACCGATCCTGGCGCGTTTCTCTGTAGTCACTACTATTGTCCGTCAGTTTATTTAGCTCTCTGCCTCCAAGATGCGAAATTCCGAACTCCAGAAATTTTTTCTACGCGCCAATTTTTTTGTCACCGAAAATAAATTTCATATGAAGTTTTACTGCCCGTTAACCCCCGATTACCTATCGTGAGGCTGGCGCGAGGACAAGTGCGTTAGGCCCGCGCAGCGGTGGTGTTTCAGTGGTTATCCGCTGTTATCCGCCGTTATCAGCTGGCTCGCTGGTCAAGTGGTTAAGGTGCTAGACTCTGAAACCGCCTGGCCGGCCGCACACGGGTTCGAATCCCGGGGCCGTCACCAACAAGCCTTATGGCTGGCTCGCTGGTCAAGTGGTTAAGGTGCTAGACTCTGAAACCGCCTGGCCGGCCGCACACGGGTTCGAATCCCGGGGCCGTCACCAACAAGCCTTATGGCAGTCAAAACAGAAGTGTGACCTACTGGCTGATGGTCGTGAAATAATATGCCTTGAACATCAGATGGAGTGACTTGGAACTTGTTCCATGATATGCCTTATGGCAAGCACCATTCGTGATTGGGACCCGGCGAAATCTCAATCCGAGTAAGACAACCCAACAATAAAAAAAAAAAAAAAAAAAAAAATTATCCACCTTAGTATGCGGACATAAAATTCCGTGTTTGGGAAAAATTCTAGAAAAATTTCTGGGTTTTGGAAACATGCCTCCAAGATATTATAACTCCATTCTGGTAGGCTATTAGTTGCCTTGATTTTATGGCTTCAGTAAAGAAGTAGCCCCTTCGCTAGTAAGAAAAATGTTTCTTTACACAAGCCTTTTTGTTACTTCATTCTCTCCGTTCTCAGACTTGTCTTTGATTTCAGATCATCATCTTCGAGATTCTGCGCATCTTCGTCGAGAACCGCGAGTTCGAAGACCGCGTCAACGCCGAGTCCACCAAATACACGCTATGCAACAAGCCCATTCATCGCATTTTCCCGCGCCTCTGGCTGTTCATGGGTTAGAAAAGAATCCCATAAAAATCATGCAATTATCACAAAAGTATAGTTCAAAGGTTATCGCATTAAATTCTGATTATGCATTTCATTGAAATCACTGACGTAGCGGGACGAGTGATTTTGACCTCAAAACGTGATGAAAAAACACAGATGTTTTTGTAATGAACGATTGTATTTCCAGAAATTTTGATAATGTTACTCATCTTTTACACACATTAGTCTTTTGATTGACCGATGGTGCCTAAAAAATTTCAATTTACATAATTCTACCCTTTTTACAGGATTCTACCTTTTCGGCGCCGTCGCCGATCAGTTCATCGCCGATATCGGCAAGTTCACGATCGGTCGTCTGCGGCCGCACTTCTGGGACGTGTGCCTACCTGATCAGGCTACTATTGATAAGTGCGGTATCGACCAAGGTAATTGATTTTCTCGATTTTTTTCAGTCGTAACTTTGATCGAAACTGATTGAATCTTTGGTAAGCTAGACAAGAGAGTTGGTTACACTAGTACATAACGTAGAATCCGTGTTCCTTGGTTGTTCCAGTAAGTGGATTTTGATTTCCTTCTACTACCAGAAGGGGTAGATAGCATGGTTTCATAACAGCTGATTCCTTCTCCGTCTTTGAAATAGAAATCCCCTACTTTTGGAGGATCGTCTGTCAATGGGTGTTTAGGCTGACGATTTTAATTGATTTCCATTGGTTTCAAACAATAGGGTAAAGTCTATAAATGTTTTCTCCGTCTTGCAATCAATAATACTTTATTTCCATTGCAGAATCTCAGCGTCACGTCTACGTGGACAACATCACCTGCACTCGGGCCGGCTGGGAGCACGAGGTACATGATGCCCGACTGTCGTTCCCATCGGGACATTCAGCCTTCAGCTTTTACAGCATGATTTTCGCTATTGTTGGTCTGGTTTTTTCTATTTTTAAATAAACATTTCAAATTTTTATCATTGACAACGTTAGATCTGAACTTTTTTACTCTATTTGACGAAAAGTATATATTTTAGTTTAGTTCATATTTAGTGCAGACTATGTTGCCAAGTTTGTCTGCCCGCTTTAACTTATCATTTTATTATAGTAGTATGCTATAATATATAATATCTCTGATATTAAAGTGCATTTCACGGTCGTAATCAAGCCCTGTATTTGTTTAGTTGTACCTGCAAGCTCGCGTGTATTGGCCGCTGGCATCGCGACTTGGCCGACCTCTCATTCAGGTGAGTGAGTGAGTGTGAGTGAGTGAGTGAGTGAGTGAGTGAGTGAGTGAGTGAGTGAGTGGGTGAGTGAGTGAGTGAGTGAGTGAGTTAGTTAGTGAGTGAGTGAGTGGAGTGGGTGAGTTAGTGAGTGAGTGAGTGGAGTGGGTGAGTTATAGGGTGTGTGAGGGAATGGATGAGTGAGTCTGCATGTGAATAAGCGATTACGAATGGATGAGTAGTTGAGTTATAGTGAAGGAGTAATTAAATGAGTGAGTGAATCGGATTAGAAAATTGAGAGTGAGTGAAATAGTACTGTTCAGGTGAACGCCAAAATATGTCATTGCGACGGTGAGTATGTTATTTTTTAATAATGCCATATCAAATTGAAATGAAAAATGCTTCCCTTTGTGAACTTGTGATTTTTCTGCAGGTGCTGTGCCTTTGTTGGGCCATCTACGTGGCGCTGTCCCGTATCAGCGACTACAAACACCACTGGAGTGACGTGCTGGCCGGTTCGCTGCTGGGCACCTTTGTTGCTGTCATTGTGGTTGGTTCCTTTTTCATGTAATAATAATAATAATGATATTATTTCATTCCAATTTAGGAAGTATGTGCTAAATAGCGCAGGAAAACAAGTAAATTATTCTATATTATATACATATAGTATGTAACGGTCTTTGTCATGGTTTAGCAGACAAACAAATTAAAAAACAGTCCCACTTTCACTTTTATTGGTCGTACCGGATGTTCTGAAAATAAAGCACAAATTTTCGCGAAAATGTCAAATGCTTTGTACGAGAAAAGCTGAAAAGGGCGGCCAGTTTTTGCTCATTTTATTATTTGTCAAACCTGACAAACATACTTGATTCCAGCCCAAAAACGGTGTTTAATTTAATTGTTCTGGTTCGATTGTTAGATGTTCTGAAAATGCTTTGCAGTGGAAATGCACCCCGTTGAAGAATAAAAGACGGTGACTCAAACGATACAGAAAAAAGAAATGCAAGGTAAATTTTTGTTCTAGCCATTATGAAAGGAGAAAATTGGTGTTTTCAGTGGGTTGTTTGTTGTTCCATGTTCCAGTTTTCCATGTTACTGAGTCGTCTTCAGCCAAATGATTAACTGTTATTTTTATAACTGCCTATCAAGGATCAACCCGATGACTAGACATATGACTTATTGTTTATTGGAAATAATATTATTAATAATATATAAAAATTATTATTTGTTTTCAGTGCTGGCCAATCGGCCGTTTCTTCGAACGTCGCGAACTGCCACCAGATTGGCATCACGGCAAAGGCAGCGGTGCTCCCGGCGATGAACTGCTGTTGGATGTGCATTGCGATAACTTTGGACGGGACTGCCAACAGTCTCGACCGACTTCTCATAATCCTGAGCCCGAATTCAAGAACACGCCCATGTAATTTTTTTGACTTAGTTCGTCATCAAACGGTAAATACAGATGTTTTCTATAATCGGCAGTTTTTTGTTAGATAAAGGAAGGGTTTAACTGTTCTCGGCGATGAACTGCTATTTAATGACCATTGCAATTGGTCAACCATGGATTGCAACCCATAGATAACCATGGATTGCAACCCATGTCGACCGACTTCTCATAGTCCCAAACCCGAGTTCAAGAATACGCCCATCTGAAATGGCAAAATTAGAATGGTGACTGGTCATCGAGTTACTTTTTATCTGCTGGTTTGCAAGGTTAAAATATAAAATATAATAATAACTATTGTTCTACAGTACTTACTACTTTTTTTATACAATACGCTGTTGTTCACTCTAGGCCCAAAATTTAATCGATGGTTTGAAAATATCTGTTTTTTTGTTAACTATTCTCCAGCATCATACAATAGTTTCATCACAAATAGTGACCATCTTTGTTTTTTTATTGTATGTTTATATATTTTATGCTATGCTAGGTACTGTGAGATATTATCTGTTGACGTTCAGTACTGTTTTTTATTTTTGATACTTCGAATAGTTAGTTTTTGTTTTTCTTTGTAAAAGTGTCCTCCGCTGCCTTAATACGTTATTTGTAACTTTCTCAGCTTTCACAATTCACAATCATTTAACTTTACTTCATTATACGTGTTTATGACTAAAGTCGAGTTTTTTGGTTACGCCTTTTTTCGGGAACTTTTTGCGTGTAAAACCTTTCCCTCACCCAGAAATTGGCGGTCGAAAGCAGCAATTTGGGGTTGATGAAAAGGTTATACACACAAAAAAGTTTTTTAAAAGATGATTATGACTCTTTTTAGGAACTTTTTGGTATGTAAAACCTTTTCATCAACCCAAACTGCTGCTTTCGACAGCCGATTTCTGGGTCAGGGAAAGGTTTTACACAGAAAAAAGTTCCCAAAAAGAGGCGTAACCAGAAAATTCGACTATATGTGTATGTGTATGTCGTGTCCGTGTGATGCTAGGCTTTTGATTTTGTGTGAAGTGTTGTTGATGAGATGGTGAAAGTATCATGTTACTCTGAATAGTCAGTTAAAATTCTGCAGATATTTTTTCTTATCCAAGTTACTTTCATGGTTACCAAATAAAAATTCAATCTTTAGCAAAATTTTGTGGTATTCTATAGTTGAAAAAATTCTCAGTGGCATCGCTGAGTGACATGATACAATTGGTACACTATCTTTGGATGTGTTTATACATAATGCTACAAATACCATCTTTCGTTTTGTAGTGGGAAAGGTACTATAGTTTATGAGTCAAACATTTCCTGACTGTTTTACTGTAAGTTTCCGTGAATCATCGTGAATCACTCCACTCCAAATTTTCTAAAGTTGATATGTTCGTAGTTTGCCTGTACTTTCCCACAGTTTTTATCACCAGCTCCCGCTTCTGCTATTCTTCTCGCCATGATATTTTCCAGTCTTCAATTATAATTCAATGTTGCTCGTGGATTCTATTTATCTCTACAGTATACCCTATAGTATTGCATCGTTGTAGGAGTCATATAATTATGTTGATTGACTCAAGTTCACAATGTGTTCACTCATTTAATCTTCTGCTTTCCTATTCATCATTAACTACTGTTATTGTTTTATTTGCTGTCAAGTTTCAACGCTACGAATCTCTGTCAATGTGTTCGAGGTTTTGATTCAGAGAATGGAATGAATAAAACTACGCTGCCTCGTTCGCTTTTGGTCGGTGAATATCAGTTATGTTGGATAAGCACCGGTTGATTACCGATATACTTTAATTTTTATATGATGACTGACCTTATTATATATTATGTTAAGCTAAGTCTCGGCCATATGTTATAAAAATAATATAAAAGTTTGAAAGTACTTTCCTTTCTGAGGATTTCGATTGTAAGATATTGTATAACATGAGTGATAACACTCAATAGGAATTTTTCCGCAAAGAAAAGTATTTATAAGAGACAAAAATGTCGGTCAGCTTTCGAATTTGGTTAATTAACTAATTGCTCCCATGTTAATTTCCAAAATAATTTAGTCACTTTGGATGTTTTTTCGCCGTTACTCTGCCATGTTATATCGAAATGTATATAGCTACTTTTCATGTGTGATTGATTCCCATCTCTTCTATAGATCACCGAATGTACCGTACTCTGGTATTATACGCCGGTCGGACCGGTGGTTCGTCGCGGATAGGCGGCTGGCGCAACTGGTTGGGCGGATCGACTAGTGGTGGTGGTGCCGAACCGTCAGATAACCTTCACGATCCTGATCAGGTGAGGCAAGATTTTTAAGATTAAAGAAGTGGAATTCGCTTTTTTCGGAAAGTTGCAAAACGTATAGAATTGGTTTTGCAATGTGTAGTTGAAATTATCAAAAATTGCTCCCGCTCAGTTCCTCGTTATGGAAATTTGCCTTATCTTTTGTGAGATTGATTCGTTCGCCGTAGTCTCACTCATCGAACTCAACTACTCAAGAGCTAAGTCCGAAATAAAATTGTCAAAAAGAGGATGTCTTTATTCTATATCTGTTGTTAGAAAAGCTTCGGAGAGTATACGGGTATGAGAGTTCATTCACACAGCAAGAAATAGTTTCAGTGCCTCTTCTAGGAATGCCTCTTCTAGGAATGCCTCTTCTAGAAATGCCTCTTCTAGGAATGCCTCTTCTAGGAATGCCTCTTCTAGAAATGCCTCTTCTAGGAATGCCTCATCTAGAAATGCTTCTTCTAGGAGCAACACACATCTGCAAGGTCGGAGGACGAGCACGTGGACCCATTGAACATGGCCGAAGAGCAGTTCGATTCGTACGCTGATTTCGTCAGAGCCAGAGGGTTGGTCTGATTTCAAACATTCAAGTCTTCGAGGAGATAACTCTGATTTCTACTACGTTTCATTTTGAATGGATTAGGAAACCGGATTTGAATGTGTGATTTTTGTTGTGAACTTATATTCAGTGTGTGATTTTCTGCGGTTTTGCATGGAAAAAAACCCAATAAAGTTAAACGATGGCGTGCATTCAAGTTTGGTCTCCCAACAACTTGATAATGCTAAACTTATGAACAGCTCTGAGTTATTATGCGCTATTCCTTGGGTTGTTTCAAAGAAGAATTACAGCTTTTATTTTTATTCTCAAATTTTTGAGAAATTTTTTTTTTGAGATGTAACCTTTTCCAGCCGACTTCGCCACCACCGACCGTATCAGCCACCTGATGATCTGGAACAGCAGATCGGTCATTTGGTCAGGGACGAACTGCAGGTACCGGCGGGAGACAACGACTGGCTCAACGCTAAGCTCAGCAATCCCGGACTTAAGTTCAAGGTTGATACAGTATTTTATTCGATAAGGGGATTTGAAATTAAAAAGACCTTCCTAATTGAACCTTCTTAGGCACACAGTAGGTGTGACCATCTAGTTTACGTAATTAATGAAGTAGGGGTAAACTTTTCAACTTGTTAAGCTCGAGCAAAAAACTAATGACGTATATTGTACGAATTTCACTTCTCATCCTTGAATTAATCCCGTATGTTTTATTGTACATAACGTTACACTCATAAATAACTTGTAGATCATTATTGTGTCGTCTAGGTCTAATCGTCATTTAAAAACGAAAAAATGTAATAGTTAATTATATCGTTATTGCAATTTCGTATTGTCTGTTATTCCACCATGTGACTTGACATTTCTCATTGCCTTTATGAGATGAACCGGGATAATCTTTCATAAACGTCAACTCCCTCCCTCCCTCATTCACTCACTCACTCACTCACTCACTCACTCACTCACTCACTCACTCACTCACTCATTCACTCACTCACTCACTCACTCACTCACTCACTCACTCACTCATTCACTCACTTACTCACTAACTCACTCACCTACTCACTCACTCACTCACTCACGCACTCACTCACTCACTCACTCACTTACTCACTCACTCACTCACTCACTCACTCACTCACTCACTCACTCACTCACTCACTCACTCACTCACTCACTCACTCACAGCTGCTGAGTCTCCTCCACGAGCGTCTGGGCGTGGCCGTGCCGAACAGCCGACTCACCGACATGATTACCGTTGCTGATGTACTAGAATTCTACAGTCGGCCCATCTCCAACGTGTTCGACTACTCGCAGCTGGCACGAACTTCAGGTTCTGACATTGGCCGATGAGTCTAATTCCCAAAGGGAGGGGAATTATCCCAAAAAGTGGGGAATTTGCAGTTGACCATTTGGGGAATTTGCAGTTCAGGCCATTTTACCTACACCCCAAGGTACAAACTATTTTATTTGAAACTTGCAAGTTTCACTATTTCGTTCTTCCTTCGTCCGCTAGTTGGTTCTGATTGAGGATTTTTTGACTTTATAACATGTTGACTGTCATTTGTAATAACTGAATATTATTCAGATAAGCCCGCCAATTTGAACGTGGTTGAGCATCAGCGACGATTCCATCCGGCTGATACTGACGCCGAACATGCAGGTGGGTCTAGTCGTCGGTTAAGTTGAGTGCGTAGAGTGCCAGCCTGAGAAACTAGTGGTTCTGGGTTCGAAACCCGAATTTTCATACAGAGGGTTGATCTTGGGTTTCTGCCGTAATTTTTTTGGTCGCCAGTGACAGTGCATAAGATGTTTTCTTGGTTACTAGATTCAGACGATCCTTGAGTGAAGTGTTTATTTAGACGATTATATGATGTAACACTTTTGGAAGTGTTGTTCCTGTGGAATCGTTTGTTTGGAGTCTACGTGCCGTACGTGCGGTATCCCTACGTGCCCATGAAGCTAAAATTTTACATCAACATTAGCCACAGTCAACATTTCAAATTTTATTTTTTTTATGATGTTGATAGGATATATTTAAAGTATGATAATTTTCCAGGTACAACGGCATTCCCCGGCTCGCAACCCATCATGTTCACGCCCCGTTCCAAACGTCTCTACCAGGAGTACAACCCGAAACAGCACTGGTTCGACTTTGAGAACAAACATTTCGACTACAATAAAGTACCCGACGATGCACCATGGCATCCAGACGTGGCCAAACGACTGGATACCCTCCAGAAACGACCGTACTTCTTCAAACCGTGATTGTGACTCTGTGGAATTCTGAGTTCATCATTTCCATTTCTTCAGATTCTGAAGAATGCGAAGTTCTGAATTTATAATTCGGCTTCGGCGAATTAATTTTTGTGCCACAATGATTAAGAGTCATGATGATCAGAAATCACAAACTATTAGTTCTGAACAACTTTTGTATCAGCCCGAGTTTCGAACTGGCACGTACGGTATGCGAGGCCGGCGTTTAACCATAACACAATGGAAGCTAAAGCCCGTATCTGGTTTTTGCAAGCAAAAGTATTGTTCAAAACGTCTGATAATGAAACATCAAACAATTAATGTTAAAACGCATATCAATCATCATGACCCCATGATTTACTGTGCTAAGCTATGATGTTACCCGAATTGAGTTGGGGCTGGGGCTAGTGATGTTTCATTATCAGACGTTTTGGGCAATACTTTTGCTTTCAAAAACAACATAAAATTTTTTATTACCTTTCTTTTATGCGACTGAGTTTCAATGTGTATTCTTGAATGATTAGAGGAAACAGGGAAGGAATCAATCAAGTAACATTTTAAAAACTTACTAGTTTGCCGGGAAATATTTTTGCTCATGGAGTTGCTTATGTTCGTCATGTTTTATATGATTTTCATCATGTATGCTCAAATATATTTCTAATGTTCCAGTGTGAACTGACGTTTGCCGAATTCCTGTAGTAAAATCACATCTATGTCAATAACGTTGATTTGTCTGTTATATCAAATTAATGATTATTAGTTATAAAAATTTAAGAGGAGAATAAATTGTCATTTTATGCTTTTTAGTTCGTAATTTTTATTTCGTCAACATAAGTAAGCCAACAACCGGCTTAGCTGAGTGAACCAATTATTCTGCCTCGTGTAAGATAAAAGTGAATTTACATAGGAAAATGTATAAAAATAATGTCTAATATTTTTATTATCATTGAAAAGTTGCAGCTAATAGATTATTTCAAAGCAGTTGTTATCACCGACTTTTACGGAATTTCTCGGCCCTGCCTTCAAATTATTCAGTAGCAGATAATTTATGATATCGATAAATAACTTGTAAATGTAGATTATTTTTTTACGTTAGAATCACATAGATAAAAAAACTACAACTGCAACATAAATTATAAAAGTAATGGTTTATTCGGGTTACTTTCCCTATGAAAACAGCAACCGCAATATTACTGATAAAAAATATTACCAGTAAAAAATCGTCATGAATTCCTTGATATTGTATCTGGCATTTCTACCTTCGTTCGTATATGGATGGTCGGGAGTACTTATTCCATCTGAAAATGGTATCGATGTACCGGGTCAGCTGTTCTCAATAAATCCGTTCATGGCCGTTGGGCAGGATAAGCGAAATTTCGGTTAGTGATAATGTCAAGCACCGTCATTCAAAATCGTTCATAGCGTTTAATCGATTTTTTTTAATACTAAGTTAGGACGCAGAGTTGGTGTTTTTATGATATCTCACCAACATGCATCGTAAGTTCAAAATCCAGTCCTAATAACATAATTGTTTTTCAAAGCGTGGATACTTTTCTGTCAACAGTTGCAAGTCGAGTAAAAATGGTGAGTGAAAAATGTCAGGCATACAAGAATCTTGTATTTTAGTACATTCCTTGTGTCTTGTAACACTGTAATGTACAGTATTTATAATTCATCGCAAATGTACGTAACTTTTAACAAGATACATAAAGACGCTTTCGAGATTCTAGTGAAATATGAAGCACCATTTTTGGTCCGACCATGGATCATCAGGTTGAAAACTTTGTTGGGTGAAATCAACCCTAATTTTGTTTAAAATTAATGCAAGAAAAATCATACAAGGACAATACACAAATTCTGATTAATAAAAAAACATCATAGCCCGTAAAACACCACTTTTTACACCGAACTCAGATGTTGGGCCACAAGCTAGTTCAATACTCTGCTGTTCTTTCGCGTGATTGGCTGAACTTGGGTGATGATGATTGGCCGGTTGAGTTGTGGCCCAATCACCATCACGCACGTTAGCCAAGTGTGTGGACCAAAAGTGAGTTTGATGTTTCATTGTCTGAGCGAAAATAGCACTTAATATTTCACTAGAATCTCGATACCCTGAATAAGCTAAAATGTTTTAATGCGGCACCCGTTTCCGGTATCAACAGCACCGATACATGGGACATGGCGGCGGTATCATGTGGTGATCGTGTTTATTTTACCGGTGGTCGAGTCGGGAAGAGTGAAAAAGAAGTTAGTTGATTGACAAGCATCGCTCGACTGACGAGTTAGATTTAATCCTATGAATCAAACATGCCAATACTCATGTTCAATAAACATAAAGCCTGAACTCCTTCCAGTGAATGATAAATTCTATATAAAGATTGCTACCTGTTCAGGGCACGTCGAGTATCATAGAGTACAACGTCCGCGATCGCAATACCGTAACCCACAGTCAATGGCGACTGACCTCAGATCGATGGTCACATGCTGCGGTTTGTGTTAGAGAAGGTTAAATAACAACTTTTCCTTGCTCAAGATTAGACAGACGTGAACTTCGTGGAATTTTTTATACCTCACAGTCACAAGACACCCTGACCATTGAGACTTAACATGTCATCACTGTTCTGATTTTGTATGAAATTTTTTGATGACATACAAAATTAGTAGGAGTACTATGCACCTGACATAAATTGCCACTACAATCTTTTAACTGAGAAAGTCTAGTTCACATCATCGCACGTTCATCACTCAGTCAGAGGTCCTCACAAAAACGTTTGACCGCTGACAAGGACACACAACCCATTTCATTACTTACACATTACACCATGTACGACTAACTTGCAAGTCAAATATCTGCTTCAACTCAATGCCTTCTCCTTAAAATTTTTCACGCTCAATAAATATTGTGAATCTGATTCGAACGCTTCAGGTCAAAAGCATCGATTCTACGTATTCGGAGGGCAGACAAGCCATGCGGATGATGGTGGTGGTGGCGGTGGTGGTGGTGGAGGTGGATGTGGCGGTGGTTGGTAGATAATGCGAAAAAAATAGAAAAAAAGCTGTCATGTTTGGGATATTTTTTATATAGTGGTTAAGAATTTCGTAAATTTCGAGTAGACGTCTTTAAAATGGATCGTAAACTACATTTTTGTACGTATGTATGTAGGTTTGTTCAAATTTTACTTTTTCAGGTGGTGGTGGTGGTGGTGGTGGTGGTGGTGGTGGTGGTGGTGGTGGTGGTGGTGGTTAGTATATTATAAGCCTGCCTGCTTTTCTGTCTCATAAACATAACTTTCATCGACTTTCGGTTCACTGACATTCTATACAATTCATGCGACACCGTGAGAAAACAACATACTAACTTCGAGGCAGTCAATAAAAATATAATCTCAAATGTATACAAGAAAATTTTTGAATTTTTATAATTTGGAAAACTTTTTTATTCAGCAACTGTAATAATTTCTATGATAAAACTCAGGTGGTGATGGCGGCGGTGCAGGTGGTGCAGGAGGGGCTGGTGGAGTGGTGGATATCGTTGTTGAGGTATCATTTTTTATGTTATATGAGATTAGGGCTGATGATCTTTTTGAGGCGTAGCTGTAGTCATAAACGATGTAGATTATTAGGCTACAATCAATGGTTGGTTTATTTATCAAATGGGCAAGTGAATGAGTGAGCGAGTGAGTGTGTGTGTGTGTGTCAGTGAGTGAGTGAGTGAGTGCGTGAGTGAGTAAGTGAGTGAGTGAGTGAGTGAGTGAGTGAGTGAGTGAGTGAGTGAGTGAGTGAGTGAGTGAGTGAGTGAGTGAGTGAGTGAGTGAGTGAGTGAGTGAGTGAGTGAGTGAGTGAGTGAGTGAGTGAGTGAGTGAGTGAGTGAGTGAGTGAGTGAGTGAGTGAGTGAGTGAGTGAGTGAGTGAGTGAGTGAGTGAGTGAGTGAGTGAGTGAGTGATTGAGTGATTGAGTGAGTGAGTGAGTGAGTGATTGAGTGAGTGAGTGAGTGAGTGAGTGAGTGAGTGAGTGAGTGAGTGAGTGAGTGAGTGAGTGAGTGAGTGAGTGAGTGAGTGAGTGAGTGAGTGAGTGAGTGAGTGAGTGAGTGAGTGAGTGATTCAGTGAGTGAGTGATTGAGTGAGTGAGTGAGTGAGTGAGTGAGTGAGTGAGTGAGTGAGTGAGTGAGTGAGTGAGTGAGTGAGTGAGTGAGTGAGTGAGTGAACGAGTGCGTGAGTGAGTAAGTGAGTTACTATTTGCAGCAGATGCCATTCGCCAATACGGGTATCTCAGTCAACTCTTGCCAAACCGATAATAAAGATTTACCGAGAAACCGCCGTTAAATCATTATATTATTGTGATAATGTATGTATGTTTCCGAGAGGAACTTTGTTT
>OZ038445.1:4083860-4099653 GCA_964036265.1 Daptonema setosum
TGTGACTTTCTACATCGATTTTTTCATTTAAAAAGGAAAAAGTTTCGACGTTTTCTAACAGAAACAAATTTTGCACGAAAAGTAAATGGCAGTTTTCGGATTTAACTAATAAATATTTAATTCGCAAAAATTCGACTTTGATTTCAGTCAGACAACATGTGAAAGTGTCTAATACGATGCTCAGATTGATCAAACTGTTTTGTTGCCAAATGTAAAAAATTTAGCTGAAAATTGCCCGTAGCGAGCGTTAAAACTTCTGTTAACGCAATAGCTTTTCTGTTTTTATGCAGAAAAAAACTTTCACTCAATTTGTATTTGACCTTCATATATTGCCTGTCTGAAATCATAGTTGGATTGTTTGGCAACTTCTAACATTAGTAAGTTAAATCCATTCGAAGAAAAAAACAGCAAATTATAGTTCTAAATTTTCACATTCTTATGTGGAGCATAAAACATCTATTCCATGCAGAAAATCACGAGTAAAATCATGATGTAGTTCGATTTTTGGTCAGACAAATATAAAAACGTTTTTCAGGAGACTAAAAACAATGTTATCCTGCAAAAAAAGTTTTTTGGGTGTTTCTAAAAAAACGTCCACTAAATTTTTCATATGTTGCGACCAAATAATGTGACCAATTTGAACATCGTATTAGACACCTTCATATAATGTCGGACAAAACTCGTATTTCATATTTCTGAGAAAACTGCGAGGATCAGTGAAAAAGCTCAAACTTTCACATCAAGGACCAAACAGTTTGAGGTTGAACTATCTGTATTATTGATATCTTCATATGTTGCTTGACTGAAATCTTAGTTGAATTTTTTTAGCAACTCAGAATATTAGTAAGTTAAATCTATTTCAAGTAACAAAATGTGACTTAATTTTCATGAGAAAATTGTTTTTTTGTGAAAAAATCCAAATTTTCATTTTCAATATAACACATAACACATAGAATAAGACATTCAATATAATACATAAGACATACGATGATGAAAATCACGAGGAACATCATGATTTCCTTGTATTTTTTGTCAGACGACTAGGAAAAAATTTCCTGAAAAAAGGTTGTTTAATGTTTTTCTGCAAAAAAACTTCAACTCAATTTTTCACATGTTGTGGCCAAATAATTTGACCAATCTGAGCATCGTATAAAATACCTTCATGTTGCCTGACTGTAATCAAAGTTGAATTAAAATAGGAAATTAAAATGCAAGTTAGTAACACTCATTTTGAGATTTACACAGCAATTTATCTGTTTCAATTTGTATTTTTTGTCAGACGACTAGGTAAAAAGTTATCCTGAAAAAATATATTTTGTGTTTTTCTGCAAAAAATCTTCAACTCAATTTTTCATATGTTGCGACCAAACAATTTGATCAATCTGAGCATCGTATTAGACACCTTGTTATGTTGTCTGACAGAAATCGTAGTCGAAGTTTTTGGCAACTTATAATATCAGTGAGTTAAATCCATTTTAATAAAAAAAATTGCAAATAATTTTTTTGAAAAATTTGTTTTTTGTGAAAAATTTAAAATTTTCATATTTAATATAAAACAAAAGACATCTAATCGATGTAAAAAACTACGAGGAATATCATGATGTAGTTGGATTTTTTGTCAGACGACTAGGTAAGAAGTTATCCTGAAAAAATATATTTTGTGTTTTTCTGCAAAAAATCTTCAACTCAATTTTTCATATGTTGCGACCAAGCAATTTGATCAATCTGAGCATCGTATTAGACACCTTCTTATGTTGTCTGACAGAAATCGTAGTCGACGTTTTTGGCAACTTATAATATTAGTGAGTCAAATCCATTTTAATAAAAAAACTGCAAATAATTTTTTTGGAAAAAATTGTTTTTTGTGAAAAATTTGAAATTTTCATATTTAATATAAAACATAAGACATCTAATCGATGTAAAAAATTACGAGGAATATCATGATGTAGTTGAATTTTTTGTCAGACAACTAGGAAAAAAGTTATCCTGAAAAAATAGTTTTTTGTGTTTTTCTACAAAAAAACTTCAACTTAATTTTTCACATGTTGCGACCAAACAATTTGATCAATCTGAGCATCGTATTAGACACCTTTATATGTTGCCTGACAGAAATCATAGTCGAATTTTATGGCAACTTAAATTGTTAGTATGGTAAATTCTTTTTTATAGAAAAAACCTGAAATTTTTTTCTGAAAATTTTTGGTTTTTCATGAAAAAATTATAAAAAATTCTTTTAAATGTAGAGCATAACATAACTATTCGATGTAGAAAATTACGAGGAACATCATGATGTAGTTGGATTTTTTGTCAGACAACGAGGAAAACAGTTATCCTGAAAAAAAGGTTTTTTGTGTTTTTCTGCAAAAAAACTTCAACTCAATTTTTCACATGTTGCGACCAAAAAATTTGACCAACCTGAGCATCGTATTAGACACCTTCATATGTTGCCTGACAGAAATCTTAGTCGAATTTTTTGGCAACTGAAATTCCTAGTATGGTAAATCCATTTTAAGAAAAAAAACATGCGATTTATTTTTCGTAAAAATTTAGTTTTTTATGGAAAAAATCTAAAAAAAAATTTTCACTGTAGAACATCACCCTTCTATTCGATGTAGAAAATCACGAGGAACATCATGATGTACTTCAATTTTTTGTCAGACAACCAGAAAAAAAGTTATCCGAAGAAAACCAGTTTTTGACTTTTCGACAAAACATGAGCATGGGGGGTCTTTTCAAATGAGTACCCTGGACTACAGGAATGCGCTAGAGGTCTGAAATTTTGCACATCCACATCATTTTAGCTTAGGAACATTGCCTTATACTCGAATTTGTCCAGTTTTGACTTCGGGAAATTTATGTTCCAGATTTGCTCTTTTTGGTACCGAATTACACGGAATGGCTCTTAATTGCTCCCATGTTAATTTCCAAATAATTTGGTCACTTTCGATGTTTTTTCGCCGTTACTCTGCCCTGTTATATCGAAATGTAGCTACTTTTCATGTGTGATTGATTGCCATCTCTTCTATAGATCACCGAATGTACCGTACTTTGGTATTATACGCCGGTCGGACCGGTGGGTCGTCGCGGATAGGCGGCTGGCGCAACTGGTTGGGCGGATCGTCGAGTGGTGGTGGTGCCGAACCGTCAGATAACCTTCATGATCCTGATCAGGTGAGGCATGATTTTCAAGATTAAAGAAGAGGATTTCGCTTTTTTTGGAAAGTTACAAAAAGTAGAATTGGTTTTGCCATGTGTAGTTGAAATGGTCTAAAATTTGCTCCTGCTCAGTTACTCGTTATGGAAATTTGCCTTATCTTTCGTGAGATTTATTCGTTCGCCGTAGTCTCACTCATCGAACTCAACTACTCAAGAGCTAAGTCCGAAATAAAATTGTCAAAAAGAGGTTGTCTTTTATCTATATCTGTTGTTAGAAAAGCTTAGGAGAGTATACGGGTATGAGAGTTCATTCACACAGCAAGAAATAGATTCAGTGCCTCTTCTAGGAATGCCTCTTCTAGAAATGCCTCTTCTAGGAATGCCTCTTCTAGGAATGCCTCTTCTAGAAATGCCTCTTCTAGGAGCAACGCACATCTGCAAGGTCGGAGGATGAGCACGTGGACCCATTGAACATGGCCGAGGAGCAGTTCGATTCGTACGCTGATTTCGTCAGAGCCAGAGGGTTGGTCTGATTTCACACATTCAAGTCTTCGACGGTATAACTCTGATTTCTACTACGTATCATTTTGAATGGATTAGGAAACCGGATTTGAATGTGTGATTTTTGTTGTGAACTTCTAGCTATTCAGTGTGTGATTTTCTGCGTTTTTGCATGGGAAAATTATAATAAAGTTAAAAGATGGCGTGCATTCAAGTTTGGTCTCCTAACAACTGGGTAGTACTAAACTTAGAAACAGTACAGAGTCATTATGCGCTATTCCTTGGGTTGTTTCAAAAAAGAACTAAGGCTTTTATTTTTCTTCTCAAATTCAATTTTTGAGATGTAACCTTTTCCAGCCGACTTCGCCACCACCGACCGTATCAGCCACCTGATGATCTGGAACAGCAGATCGGTCATTTGGTCAGGGATGAACTGCAGGTACCGGCGGGAGACAACGACTGGCTCAACGCTAAGCTCAGCAATCCCGGACTTAAGTTCAAGGTTGATATAGTATTTTATTCGATAAGGGGATTTGAAATTAAAAAGACCTTCCTAATTGAACCTTCTTGCATGGACGCACCGATTTGCGTAGAAGATACAATATTGATGAAGTAGGGGTAACTTTCTAACGTGTTGAGTCGATGAGTAAATAACCTACCGATCACTTCGAGCAATCAACTGATGACGTATATTGTACGAATTTCACTTCTCATCCTTGAATTAATCCCGTATGTTTTATTGTACATAACGTTACACTCATAAATAACTGGTAGATCATTTTTGTGTCGTCTAGGTCTAATCGTCATTTAAAAACGGAAAAATTTATTAGTTAATTATGTCGTTATTGCAATTTCGTATTGTCTGTTATTCCACCTTATGACTTGACATTTCTCGTTGCCTTTATGAGATGAACCGGGATAATCTTTCATAAACGCTAATATCTCCCTCCCTCCCTCATTCACTCACTCACTCACTCATTCACCCACTCACTCACTCACTCACTCACTCACTCACTCACCATTCACTCACTCACTCACTCACTCACAGCTGCTGAGTCTCCTCCACGAGCGTCTGGGCGTGGCCGTGCCGAACAGCCGACTGACCGACATGGTTACCGTTGCTGATGTACTCGAATTCTACAGTCGGCCCATCTCCAACGTGTTCGACTACTCACAGCTGGCACGAACTTCAGGTTCTGACACTGGCCGATGAGCCTAATTCCCAAAGGGAGGGGAATTATTTCAAAGAGTGGTGACTTTGCAGTTCACCATTTGAGGAATTTGCAGTTCAGGCCATTTTACCTACACCCCAAGGTACAAACTATTTTATTTGAAACTTGATCTGATTGATGGTTTTTTGGGAGTTTTTTTTGACTTTATAACATGTTGACTGTCATTTGTGATAACTGACTATTATTCAGATAAGCCCGCCAATTTGAACGTGGTTGAGCATCAGCGACGGTTTCATCCGGCTGATACTGAAGCCGAACATGCAGGTGGGTCTAGTCGTCGGTGAAGTCGAGTGCGTAGGTTGCCAGCCTGAGATACTAGTGGTTCTGGGTTCGAAATCTGACTTGTTATACAGAGGCTTTCTCTGGGGGTTCTGCCGTTTTTTTGTCGTCAGTGCATAAGATGTTTTCCTTGTTACTAGATACAGACGATCCTGGAGAGAAATGTTTTATAAGAGGATTTTAAATATTGATGTAGAATCAATGGTGGCCTGAGTGAAGTGTTTATTTAAACTACTAAATGATGTAACACTCTTGGAAGCGTTGTTACTGTGGACTCATTTGTGTGGAGTCGCTGATCCACCCCACCCCTACGTGCCGATGCAACTATCGCTAAAATTTTACATCAACAATAGCCACAATGAACATTATTGAAAATTTGTTTTATATGATGTTGATAGGATATATTTATAGTATCATAAGTTTTCAGGCACAACGGCATTCCCCGGCTCGCAACCCATCATGTTCACGCCACGTTCCAAACGTCTCTACCAGGAGTACAACCCGAAACAGCACTGGTTCGACTTTGAGAACAAACATTTCGACTACAACAAAGTACCGGACGATGCACCATGGCATCCAGACGTGGCCAAACGACTGGATACCCTCCAGAAACGACCGTACTTTTTCAAGCCGTGATTGTTACTCTGTGAAATTCTGAGTTCATCATTTCCATTTCTTCAGATTCTGAAGAATGCGAAGTTCTGAATTTATAATTCGGCTTCGGCGAATTAATTTTTGTGCCACAATGATTAAGAGTCATGATGATCAGAAATCACAAACTATTAGTTCTGAACAACTTTTGTATTAGCCCGAGTTTCGAACTGGCACGTACGGTTTGCGAGGCCGGCGTTTAACCATAACACAATGGAAGCTAAAGCCCGTATCTTGTTTTTGCAAGCAAAAGTATTGTCCAAAACGTCTGATAATGAAACATCAAACAATTAATGTTAAAACGCATATCAATCATCATGACCCCATGATTTACTGTGCTAACCTATGATGTTACCCGAATTGAGTTGGGGCTGGGGCTAGTGATGATTCATTATCAGACGTTTTGGGCAATACTTTTGCTTTCAAAAACAACATAAAATTTTTTATTACCTTTCTTTTATGCGACTGAGTTTCAATGTGTATTCTTGAATGATTAGAGGAAGCAGGGAAGGAATCAATCAAGCATCATTTTAAAAACTTACTAGTTTGCCGGGAAATATTTTTGCTCATGGAGTTGCTTATGTTCGTCATGTTTTATGTGATTTTCATAATGTATGCTCAAATATATTTCTAATGTTCCAGTGTGAAGCACTAGCGGACGAGGGAAGAACGGAAATGTGGAATTCCCCCCTCTTTGGGATTTTAAAAAAGTTGAATTTGTTCCCTAAGGTGTAGGTATAATTGCCTAATTTCTGCCGATTCCCCCCTCTTTGGGAAAATTCCCCTCCCTTCGGAGTATTGACTCGTCCGCCAGTGGTGTGAACTGACGTTTGCCGAATGGCTGAAATAAAATCACATCTATGTCAATAACGTTGATTTGTCTGTTATATCAAATTAATGATTATTAATTATAAAAATTTAAAAAGAGATAAATTATCATTTTATGCATTTTAGTTCGTATTTTTTTATTTCGTCAACATAAGTAAGCCAATAACCGGCTTAGCTGAGTGAACCAATTATTCTGCATCGTGTAAGATAAAAGTGAATTTACATAAGAAAATGTATAAAAATAATATCTAATATTTTTATTATCATTAAAAAGTTGCAGCTAATAGATTATTTCAAAGCAGTTGTTATCACCGACTTTTACGGAATTTCTCGGCCCTGCCTTCAAATTATTCAGTAGCAGGTAATTTATGATATCGATAAAAACTTGTAAATGTGGATTATTTTTTTACGTTAGAATCACATAGATAAAAAAACTACAACTGCAACATAAATTATAAAAGTAATGGTTTATTCGGGTTACTTTCCCTATGAAAACAGCAACCGCAATATGACTGATTAAAAATATTACCAGTAAAAAAATCGTCATGAATTCCTTGATATTGTATCTGGCGTTTCTACCTTCGTTCGTATTTGGATGGTCGGGAGTACTTATTCCATCTGAAAATGGTATCGATGTACCGGGTCGCATATTTGGAAACTGCACCCACTTTTCGTCAAAATCCCAAATTCGACTTTTTCATTTTGGATTCACGGAAAGGCTAAATTATGCTATCTCCTTCACCAACGGACAGTCTATGCTCGGAACTAAGCCTAAGCCGTACAAACAATCAAATGGTTATTAGCTGTCGTTGGGTTGCACGAATTCTGACAAAAAGTGGGTGCAGTTTACAAATATGCTACCGGGTCAGCTGTTCTCAATAAATTCGTTCATGGCCGTTGGGCAGGATAAGCGGAATTTCGGTTAGTGATAATGTCAAGCATCGTCATTCAAAATCGTTCATAGCGTTTAATCGATTTTTTGAAATACTAAGTTAGGACGCTGAGTTGGTGTTTTTATGATATCTCACCAACATGCATCGTAAGTTCAAAATCCAGACCTAATAACATAATTGTTTACAAAGCTTGGATACTTTTCTGTCAACAGTTGCAAGAACAGTAAAAATGGTGAGTGAAAAATTTCAGTCATACAAGAATCTTGTATTTTAGTACATTCCTTGTGTCTTGTTGTAACATTGCAATGTACTGTATTTATAATTCATCTCAAATGTACGTAACTTTTAACAAGATACCCTGAATAAGCTAAAATGTTTTAATGTTTTAACGTTTCCGGTATCAATAGCACCGATACATGGGACATGGCAGCGATATCATGTGGTGATCGTGTTTATTTTACCGGTGGTCGAGTCGGACAGAATCAGATGCAAGTTAGTTGACTGACAAACATCGCTCTACTGACGATCAGTTAGATCCTTTCATCCTATGAATCAAACATGCAAACACTCATGTTCAATGAACATAAAGCCTGAACTCCTCACAGTGGATGATAAATTCTATATAAAGATTGCTACCTGTTCAGGGCACGTCGAGTATCATAGAGTACAACGTCCGCGATCGCAATACCGTAACCCACAGTCAATGGCGACTGACCTCAGATCGATGGTCACATGCTGCGGTTTGTGTTAGAGAAGGTTAAATAACAACTTTTCCTTGCTCAACATTAGACAGACGCAAACTTCGTGGAAGTTTTTATACCTCACAAGACACCCTGACCATTGAGATTTAACATGTCATCACTGTTCTGATTTTGTAAGAAATTTTTTGATGACATACAAAATTAGTAGGAGTACTATGCACCTGACATAAATTGCCACTACAATCTTTTAACTGTGAAAGTCTAGTTTACATCATCGCTCGTTCATCATTCAGTCAGAGGTCCTCACAAAAACGTTTGACCGCTGACAAGGACACACAACCCATTTCATTACCTACACATTACACTATAATAAAATTCGTAAATTCTCATAGCATAAAACCCGAAAAAAACTACGGTATACAAACATAGTATGTAAATAGTGTACTGAAATCATATTTAGTGGCAAACAAAAATAATCAGTATAATATAAAAAGATTGCTATCTGACTTAGGTGAAGCTCAAATGTAAGTTGAAAAAGAAAACAAAAGCTAAAATCTAAAAAACGGCTATGTATGTACGACTACTTATGTATGTATGTTATGCTATGTATGTACGGCTACTTATGTACGACTAATTTGCAAGTCAAATATCTGCTTCAACTCAATGCCTTCTCCTTAGTATTTTTCACGCTCAATAAATATTGTGAATCTGATTCGAACGCTTCAGGTCAAAAGCATCGATTCTACGTATTCGGCGGTCAGACAAGCCATGCGGATGATGGTGGCGGTGGTGGTGGAAGTGGATGTGGCGGTGGTGGTTGGTAGATAATGCAAAAAATGTAAAAAGCTTTCGTGTTTGAGATATTTCCATATATGTAGTGGTTAGGAATTTCGTAAATTTCGAGTAGACGTCTTTAACATGGATATTAAACTACATTTTTGTACGTATGTAGGTTTGTTCAAATTTTACTTTTTCAGGTGGTGGTGGTGGTGGTGATGGTGGTGGTGGTGGTGGTGGTGGTGGTGGTGGTGGCGGTGGTGGTTAGTATAAGCCTGCCATTCTTTTCTGTCTCATAAACATAACTTTCATCGACTTTCGGTTCAACGACATTCTATACAACTCATGCGAAACCGTGAGAAAACAACATACTAACCTCGAGGCAGTCAATAAGAATAGGCTCTCAAATCAATACAAGAAAATTTTCTGGATTTTTATAATTTGGAAGACTTTTTGTATCCAGCACGTGTAATAATTTCTATGATAAAACTCAGGTGGTTATGGTGGTGGTGGTGGTGCAGGAGGGGCTGGTGGTGCGGTGGATATCATTGTTGAGGTACCATTTTTATGTTATATGAGATTAGGAATGATGATCTTTTTGAGGCGTGACTGTAGTCATAAACGATGTAGATTATTAGGCTCCAGTCAATGGTTGGTTTATTTATCAAATGGGCAAGTGAGTGAGTTAGTGAGCGAGTGGAGTAAGTGAGTGAGTGAGTGAGTGAGTGAGTGAGTGAGTGAGTGAGTGAGTGAGTGAGTGAGTGAGTGAGTGAGTGAGTGAGTGAGTGAGTGAGTGAGTGAGTGAGTGAGTGAGTGAGTGAGTGAGTGAGTGAGTGAGTGAGTGAGTGAGTGAATGGTTTATACAGGTTTTTATCTATTTTTTGGGCTCCTTTAGTACTCGTAAACCTGTGGATGACATTCCCCTTCTATATGATGGATGTTCCGTGTAACTGGAAGCTTAACCAGTATAGAGCCTAAACCAAAATCCAGGTAGAATCCGGCGCAGCGGATACCGTTATCTCTGGTTCCAAGGCATCCAACAAGGGCGCTCAAACAGATGACCATTGGACATCATCAGAGAATCTTCGACTTCGAGTACAGGTGCATGCAGGTTCGCGAGTATGTATGTAATCCACCATTTTCTGAGTTTAGTAGTACCTCCTAAATTTTATCGATGACTTTTGTACTTTCAATATTTTTTCTGTAAAAGTATGGATATTGTGATTGCCGCACACATGAGCCCTGAAGTGTTTATGCTGAATTCGAGAGAGAAACTGTATTAACTCTGTGTGCGGTCAGACGCATTGTGTTCATCGATCTCTACTTTACCGGTGCAGCACACACAAACTTTATGGGTGTTCACGTTGTTTTATTGTCCCAAATGAACAAAAAAATTAAACATAAAACTAAAATAAGTGTACAGTTGAAGTTGTGTTTAATGTGTGTCAAAGACTTTTTTCAAAATTTCAGAAGGCGGTCATGGTGGTGGTGGTGGTGGTGGCGGAGGTAAGAAATTGTCAAATGAGTTATTGCTAATAGTAATTTTTTTATTCAATTCGAACATGATCCATTTGTACAGTTACATATGTACCTACATGTGAGGTCCACATACTTTTCATTCGCTAATAATCTTAATAAATCTATCTAATTTACTTGTACGCTTTCAGGCGGTGGCGGCAGCGGCGGTGGTGGTGATGGTTGGTGATACTTCAACAAAATAACTTGATTAGCAGTGATTTAGAAACCTACTTCTTCATTTTTATAATTTTTTTTTCTAAAATATTCCTTAATCAAATTGGTTTATCAGGTGGTGGCAACTGCAATCGTACGAATTTGCTCTCCAGTGCCGAAGTTTGCGATCCTTATACCGAAAAATGTATGCCAATAACGTCAATGCCGAAAGCCTTGTTCCACCAACGAGCGGTCTATGCCATGGCACACATCTTCGTGGCCGGTGGCACAGATACCACGGGGAGATATACGAATCATCATTGGTCGTATGACCTTCGAACTGGCAATTGGACCGTGTTGAAGGTTCTGAAGCGTTTCAAGTGTGGAACAGTCATTCCAGCTTTTCCAGACCTTAAATGCCTGGTCACGGAACAGAAGGGGAGAGAACAGTTGAATTTCTCGTTCTTTGGCGAGTTTAAAAAGTGTAGTTTGTTCTCAAGGGTGTAGATAAAAGGACCACGAACAGCCAATTCCACCCTCTTGGACTGAATTCACCTCCCTCTGGATATTTGGCCCGTCGGCCAGTGGTAACTGGTCGTCCTAAGGGTTCCGGAACATGCCTATCAGTATATTTTGAAACAATCAAGTCCTTGAAGCGTCTATGCTGGGTCCGAAACACTATACAGTTTTTATGACCCGCCACTGGGATATAATACTCATGGTTTGTTTTTAATGAAGTGACCTGTACTGCAGCCGATGCTGGAGCAGAGAACCGAGTTCGGATTCGCCGAGTTTAACAGCCGACTGATTGCTTGCGGCGGAAGGTTACTCATGAACGATAAGAATGATGGAGAAGTCAAGGAGGTGGATATTGGCAAAGACAGTTGTGAAGCATATTGTCCCGTTGAGCAGCGGTGGACCAGGATTGCCTCATTAAACATGGTGAGGAAATATCCATTTGAGAGGAACCAATCAGTCACTCAGTTCGTCAATCAGTCGGTCAGTCAGTCAGTCAGTCAATAAGTTATTCGTAGTTAGTCTGTCCATCTTTCAGTTAGCCAGTCAGTCAGTTAATTCAGGGCCGTTCTCGACTGGGCATGGTGAGCTTGAACGGTCGACTTCTGGTCTTCGGTGGCATGCATAATGGAACCGCGAACGACACCATTGAAGAATACAAACCTGAGGAAGACAAATGGATCACTCTAAATACTAAATTATTGCAGGTGGGTGAGTGAGTGAGTGTGGCAGTGAGTGAGTGAGTGAGTGAGTGAGTGAGTGAGTGAGTGAGTGAGTGAGTGAGTGAGTGAGTGAGTGAGTGAGTGAGTGAGTGAGTGAGTGAGTGAGTGAGTGAGTGAGTGAGTGAGTGAGTGAGCGAGTGAGTGAGTGAGTGAGTTAGTGAGTTACTATTTGCAGCCGATGCCATTCGCCAATACGGGTATCTCAGTCAACTCTTGCCAAACCGATAATAAAGATTTACCGAGAAACCACCGTTAAATCATTATATTATTGTGATAATGTATGTTTCCGAACTTTGTTTGTTTTTATGTTTACTGGTAATAAAGATTATGTGCAACTTCGTATGCATATGATAAAGGCTCGTATGTAACTTGTTATAAGTAAAAAAAATTTCTCGATTCACGACCTTTTAATCGCAAGGAAGAAGACTTCCCACACAGCGTACATTGAAAAACAGGTTCTGACTCTTCCAGAACTTGAGAATCTACAATTGTTTTTGGCTATACCATAACTGGATTCTTCTCAACTTCAATGATTTTCGTTCTTAAATCAACTGTTTCTTTGCTCAACTAAGCCAGACTCACGCAGTAATTCTGTGGTTGTAATATGAATAGCAGTTACAACATATGTGGCTCAAAAAACGTGGCACTTTTGAACCGATATTGTGAAAGTTGTAGAGAAGCCTTGACAATGCGGTAAAACATTCGATAGAGGACATTTAGAATTAAAAATTTTATCATATTATTAGGTTTAGAAGGTTACAGCGGCAGTGGCATAAACTTTTGTAAATGCGTGCCTTTTCACAAAAACTTGACCGAGTGCGCGTGTGTGTGTGTTTCATGTGCTCTGTTTCGTTTACTACTTGCTTCGCTTTTTTAGTAAAAAAAACGTTGATTTGTTGTTAAAACCATGTAGAATTGTTGATTTAAACAGTCAACCGGCTTCATTTCATGAAATATTTGATAACCGAAGGATTTTTAAGGAGCTCATGTCGTGGCAACAGCTTGGTGTAGTCACTGTCGTCTAACTTATTTTTTTTTCGCGTGATGAAAAAAATATAATAACGATGTTTCAATTTCTTCTGTTGTCTTCAATCCATAGTTATGTTTTCTACTGTTTATGCAGTAATGTTAGCAATCAATCATGTTTTGAAACACAAAAAGCACTATTTATTGTCGAATTCAGCGTATTTTCTGGAAATCGATTTGTAACAGCAAATAACAGCTGAACTAAACTTCAGTCACATATAATTTTTTAAGTCAAAGTGTCCTCTATCGAATGCGCTAGTGTCATAGCTTCCCTACAACTTTTGCAATATCTGTTCAAAAGTGCCACGGTTTATTTGAGCCACCCTGTATATGTCGTCTGGCAAAAAGCAATATCATTTTAAGTTTAACGTCTGCTAAGCAGTGGGATAGTGAAAGGGAGTACAAACGAAAAAAAACAAACGACATAAAATATGTATGTATGTAAAAGCACCACACAAAAAGACACAGAAGGAGCTGGTAAGGTTTACAATTGAATGTTTACGAGCACTGTACATTAATAGTTGGTGGTATTATCAGTAAGTGAACCAAACAAACCTTTTCATATGTAAAACATTCGAGCAAAAACCCACACCAATACTAACAACAACACCATCGATGGAGAGGTTTCTCAAGGTAGTATTGTATTGAAGAAACTTAATCACCAACCCAACCAGTCAACTCACTCTTTCAATTACTCACTCACTTTCTCAGTTAACACGTACGTACATAGTTACAGACTAATAAGTCAAACATTTACTCCTTTTTTCTCACTCACTCATGCATTTTCGTTCACTTAGTCACTCTTTTATTCACCCACTGACTGACTGACTCACTTACACTACCCACCTCACTCACTCACTCACTCACTCACTCACTCACTCACTCACTCACTCACTCACTCACTCACTCACTCACTCACTCACTCATTCACTCACTCACTCACTTACTCACTCACGCAGCTCGTGTTGTTATCTGGGCTGGTGGCAGTCGGGCTCTGCTGGTCAGGAGTTCTGATCCCAGCCGAGAATGAAGAATCACCGGGTCAGGTGTTTTCAGCTTCACCTTACATGATGGTAGGGATGGACAGACAAAACTTTGGTAAGTGTTGTTGTTGTAATTGTTGTAATTGTTGTTGTTGTTGTTGTTGTTGTTGTTGTTGTTGTTGTTGTTGTTGTTGTTGTTGTTGTTGTTGTTGTTGTTGTTGTTGTTGTTGTTGTTGTTGTTGTTGCTGTTGTTGTTGTTGTTGTTGTTGTTGCTGTTGTTGTTGTTGTTGTTGTTGTTGTTGTTGTTGTTGTTGTTGTTGTTGTTGTTGTTGTTGTTGTAGTTGTTGTTGTTGTTGTTTTGTGTTCTGTTGTTGGTGTTGTTGTTGTTGTTGTTGTTGTTGCTGTTGTTTTTGTTGAGAAACTAGTCAGTTTCAGGCATAAACAGCTCGAAAAAGTCTGATGTATCGGTGGCAGCTTGTGGCAATACGGTATATGTCACTGGAGGAAGACATGGTAACGACGGAAAAATTGTTTGTCTTTCTCACTCACTCACTCACTCACTCACTCACTCACTCACTCACTCACTCACTCACTCACTCACTCACTCACTCACTCACTCATTCACTCACTCATTCACTCACTCACTCACTCACTCACTCACTCACTCACTCACTCACTCACTCACTCACTCACTCACTCACTCACTCACTCACTCACTCACTCACTCACTCTCTCACTCACTCACTCACTCACTCATTCACTCACTCACTCACTCACTCACTCACTCACTCACTCACTCACTCACTCACTCACTCACTCACTCACTCACTCACTCACTCACTCACTCACTCACTCACTCACTCACTCACTCACTCACTCACTCACTCACTCACTCACTCACTCACTCACTCACTCACTCACTCACTCACTCACTCACTCACTCACTCACTCACTCACTCACTCACTCACTCACTGTCAGGGCAATGAACGTGTAATGGTATATGATGCGGCCAACGGAGGCTGGGCACATCATGAGCATTTCAGACTCACAACAAAAAGATGGGCTCATTCATCCGTTTGTGTGAGCAGTCACGGTGGTCATAGACATCAGCTGTTAGTCAGTCAGTCAGCAAGTCAGTCAGTCAGTCAGTCAGTAATTCAGTCAGTCAGTCAGTAAGTCAGTCAGTCAGTCAGTCAGTAATTCAGTCAGTCAGTCAGTCAGTCAGTCAGTCAGTCAGTCAGTCAGTCAGTCAGTCACTACCTTATCAACCTTTTGTTCGAAAACGGAAAACGGGGAAGATATTTGAAATTAAATCATAATCACAGTTTCTACACAAATAATTTCATTAATAACGGTAAAACAATCTGTGCAACCGGAGTGATTACTCTCATATTAACGGTACTCAAAGAAACGTACATCCAATTCGGTTCTTTTACATTGAGACAGACCACTGGTATCCCTATGGGTGGTAATGCCAGCCCAGAACTAGCTGATTTAACTTTGTCTGTCATGGAATATCGTTACCTGGTCGGTCATCCTGATCTTCAAACAAAGTTATGTGGAACTATGAGATATATTGATGACATCTGCTGTATTTCAGTCGAGAATTTCATGGAACTTAGCAAATACATTTATGACGCAAGTTTACCCTTAAACAGAACAAATTCCCCTGACAAGCAGGCAGATTATCTCGACATAAATATAAAGCTCGTCCAATCAGAAAAGAGTGTTAATATTGATCTGTCTGTGTACGATAAAAAAGACGCGTTCCCATTTAAAGCAATTCGTTACGTGCACATTGACAGCAACGTTTCCAGAAAAGTCACGGCTAATATTATATGTGGACAGATTATCCG
>OZ038445.1:4104853-4134853 GCA_964036265.1 Daptonema setosum
GTTTGCCGCTGTTGCTGTAAACATCTAAACCTAGTCATATGACATCATTTTGTAGTCAAAAGTATGCCCAATAGAATGCACTACACTGCAATCTCACAGCTTGTATACAACTTTCACAATAACTGCTCAAACGCGCAAACTTTTTTTTGGCCCACCCTGTATGTATGTACACGTACATGCATACTGTACGTATTTTATAAAAAAAGCATGTATCCTACATAATTTAAAAATGTAAGTATTTTGGCTTTAAGAAACCACGAATGTATATAGAATACACGACCATACAACTCGTGTTCCATTATACGCTGTAGAACTTTTCCGCATTGTTGGTTGGAAGAAAAAGTCCTATTTGGGAAATGGTCTCGCACGTCCCTACGAGCGAACGGGACTGCATGGCACGTACTTATAAAAACATAAGTTCTGCGTTAGAAAAGCCAAGTCTGAACTATCGGTGATAAATTTTTCTTTTTTTGATCATTCGTTCTACTAGTTCAAAGAACGAAAACAAAACTATTTAGATTTCGATCACGAAATAGGCTTCATGAAAGGTTAACAAAAATACATATGTACGTTGCACAACAAAAAATTATGACCGAGCTATAATAAATAGCAGTCAGTTCCGGCAGCGTTTTGAAATGTTTCTTTCTGGGGAGCAATAAATCTGGCAATCCATCTCACTACAAACATGTTAGATCTTGCTTATTTTTTCATGGTCTGTTTGTGTCTGGTATATTATTTGGTTCCACGTTTTTTCACTGTTCCTCTCTTTTCTAACTTCGTCACTGAACCCATCTGGTGTTTGATATATACATAACCAGTGTTTCTTGTCATTTAGAAAGTTTTTGACGCGCCGTTTAAATTTGAATACGGTTTTAGTATTATACTGAAATTTCAACCACTTCAGAATTGAAATATTTGCCTTTTTGTGAGCTATTTTCAGAACTTGAAATCTTGTATGCAAAACTTGAAACTTTACAATGTTGTTGCTGCGCACATAATCATTTATAAAAAGTGTTGCAAAAAGTTGTTTCAATGAGACGTAACTATGTATCACTGCTTGATAGATGTAATGTCATGTCGTACATACTAAGCCTTCCTCAATAACTCCCAAGTGGTATACACACTCTCTTGTTTATGTGCCATATTTCTTTTCCCATCGTCCCATCATGGTAAAGAAGTCACTCGTACCATAATAAATGATGCATGCAACGCACTCTGGCTGGATTACAAGACTAACTTTGGTTATGTGTACTCATTCATGCTTTTGCATGTGTTGGGCTATAATACATCATTTTTTATGCACGCAATTCTTCTCCATGACTTGTAAAAGTATCATGTCTGTGGTTTTTTCACAGGCATAAATAGAACAGTAGTTTGAAAAAAATACCACCGGCGCATGGCAAAATCTAGCATGAAAAAGGCGGTTTTTCAAATTCAGTCTCCTAATCTGTTGAAAGTGCTATAAACTCCGTTACTGACATGCATATGCCCACATACATCGTACGTGGCACAATCCATCTCGAGTGATGGATACCACCAAAGTAAGCCATATTTGATACCATCCTGTTGTCTAGAAAGTTTATGAACATTTGAACATGTTCTGGAAAACATTTACTTTTTTATCCAGGTTCTGAATTTTTTCTTTCTTTGGTTCATTCTGTGAGGCGTTCGGTTAAACCCGTATGTGGGTTCTCTGATTTGGGGGAACTAAACCAAAATACATCTGGCCACTGGTGAAAGAGCCACGCCTCCAATGGTATCCGATGGTAAGGGAATTTTGAGAGAAGAGGTAACAATGTAGCAATTTAAAGCCGTTTTACCTACTGTACATCGTAAAAACAAGCTCTAATCTTTGGAACCGCCATAGAGGGGGGCATTTATTCCTAAAATTTAGGAAATCCTCCGCTAGTGCCGTAAGACGTAAGAATAGAGCCAATCAAGATTCAGGATTGATAAACCCGTGATAAGTTTTCTCTGGGAACATTTACTCTACAGAATTCTTTATTCGCCAAGGTGTTATCAAAAAAAAATACTGGCTGTTATGTACATACACTGAGTAGCTTCGATTTTCTTTGTAATCAAAGTCACCCACACTCAGTGTTAGAATATATTGAGTACCAAAGCAGGCTACCCAAAGAGGCGATGGCAAACTCCGATGATTAAATTTTACTACGTTTTTCCGCATCAGCATCTCATTTCCTTCCTCTCATTCGCTTCCTCGGCTCTGTTACACTCGTTGTCGCGAAGTGGCTGGAGTAGGGGAAGCTGAACATCTCTAGAAGCTGCAAACTACCTGATAAACGACACCCTACCGAGTCCGAAGAAAAAGGACTAATTTGTAAAACAACTAAACGGTTTTCTTATTTCTCTTAGGTTTCTTTAAAAAACATTCACAAAATGTTTTACTGTACATTCTGAAATAAACCCTTTTTTATTTTTCCTTTTGTTTTACTTTCCTTTCGACTCTAAACGGGACATAATGAAAGTTTTTAATCGTGCTTACTGTCCCAAGAGAATGAATGACTGGAACTTATTCTGAATATTGCCTTCTGGTTAAACAGGGTGTCCCATTTGAGAATGAACACTTGAATGAAAAAAAAAACAGTTAGGAAATCTGCCATAAAAATGTATCGATTCGTGAATACGATATCAAAAACCGACTTCATATTTTTTTTACAAAACTTGTTCACAACTTGGTTTGAAGTTTAGAAAATCGAATGCTAATCAAAGGCTAATTCGTCTTTCTTAAGTGTTCATCTTTAAAAGGTACACCCTGTATTGTTTCAGAAATAGTAATTAGCTATTTTTCACACTTAGTCTTCTAATCATTGGCCAATGTTATACACAGCTATTTTAAATGTATTTTGCTAATTTCTGATAAATAATGCAATAAATTTCAGATCGACTGTTTTAGAAAGCATAAATTTTTCGGATCAGATTGTGCTCAGGAACAATCCATATTAATAAATCCAGTATGATCCAGATGTAACCGTCATTGAAATTAATGGTATTATGCCGTGTACGTCGAACATCACGGTTTTATAGCTCATTTAACCAAGTCTTGCCATATTCATTTCAGCATGTACATACTTTTTCCCTGCATCCAATTTTCTTTGACGTTAACGGCTAAGTTTTGCAGTTCCGTACCAAATTATGAGGTTACAAAGACCAAATTATGAGGTTACAAAGTCCCTCATTATGTTATTTCATTGTAAATTTAAATTACTTATGAAAGAATTAATGAACGGAATAATAATAATCAATAATTGTAGTTTGATGGACGCAGAATGCTTAACAGACTATAGCCCCACAGGTGCCCTGCAATAATGGTTAGATACAATATACCATTGGCACACTCCATAGCGGATGGGATAGTTAGTGAAATCCTACCTTCCATGATGGTTTGAAAACCACGAATTTATGCCCTAAAATGGAGGTGAAATAACTCTTCAAAACTGCCGATCTCCCTCTTTTTGGTTAAGTTCCCTACCTTTCTTATCCGCTAGTGGCTCGTCCGATTTTTTATATGATTTACTGTATGTACCAGCCGTTGTTGAGTTGGACGATCAAATAAAAGGAAATCTATCCGTTAAACGGTGCAATGACAGTTTCCAGTCTATCGAATCGGTTAATTATTCAGGTAAAAGTTAGCCATTTAAAAGTTAGCCATTTAAAAGTTAGCCAGTTAAAAGTTAGCCATTTAAAAGTTAGCCAGTTTAAAGTTAGCCAGTTAAAAGTTATCCAGTTAAAAGTGAGCTATTTAAAAGTTAGCTAGTTAAAAGTTAGTTATTTAAAAGTTGTCCAGTTAAAAGATAGCCAGTTAAAAGTTAGCCAGTTAAAAGTTATCCAGTTAAAAGTTAGCCAGTTAAAAGTTATCCATTTAAAAGTTAGCTAGTTAAAAGTTAGTTATTTAAAAGTTAGCCAGTTAAAAGTTATTCAGTTAAAAGTTAGCCAGTTAAACGTTATCCAGTTAAAAATGAGCCAGTTAAAAGTTAGCCAGTTAGAATGTATCCAGTTAAAAGTTAGCCAGTTAAAAACTTCAGATTCGGACAACATTCAAAAATTGTGCCAATTCATTGCATACAGTACTTGTGTAACCAACCTGCAAAATAAAAAATTTATAACAAGTAACCTTTACATGTACATTTCTTTCTTTATTACCCTGAATGCAATAATTTATGTGAGTGGAAAGCAGTGGTATAATATGAAAAGATGGCTAACGCAATTTATGACTATGCCAGGAAGGTTACGAAAATACAATCATAATGTAGCATGCTCAGGGTTCCTGGTTATTCTCTTACATGAAAGTTTTTTTTCGCCCTTTTTTCGGCACGCATTCGTATTGTTGATCAATTTTACATGTTTACATGTTACATTTGAAAAACTCACTAACAGTGTCCCAATGCATTGCACTGTGAACGGATTTTTATAGTTTGAAACAAGATACCATGATTGACCTATACTTTGTTGTTCGATGTCTACTGTATTTAATAATTCGATCCCTAACCATATTTCGTGTAGTTTTCGGTGTTATTATGGTTTTCCCAATATGGCCCGCTGGGCTTGTGATTCGCGCCCAACTGAAACGATGTGGTATATCATGGTCACTTGGTTATGAGACTAAATTTAAATGCGTCTTTTCCCAGTTAGAATCTTTTAATACAAATGTAACTAATACAAAAGTATTTTCTTCGAATAATTACAAATGTTTTTCTACTATCAGTAACGAATTGACACTTTTCGATACAAACTTACGTTATTATACTTTTCTCTCCATCTCATCATTATTTGTGAATTCTTTTTAATCATGTTTGTGCAGCTGGAGCTGCCAGTAGCTTTATTGTAATTACCAACTGAGTAAACTCGAGTTCGATCATGAATCTTTTCACTGGCATAACCTTGGAAGAATTTACGGCAAATTAGAAAAAATTACATTAAAATTTTACAAATTCACATCGCTAACAATGTAGCTGTGTTTATAAAAAGTAGTTATGATTCTAGAGCTGTAGAACTATTTCTGTCTTATTTTTTGTTCACAGTCAATGCTCCGAACAGTCCGTCCAATCTGTATTTTCTTCATACAGTATAACTTGTTCTGTGGAGCATACAGTATGTATGTACCACATTGTTTGGATGTGAATCACTTTGTGTGTGGGTATGAACTACATGTATGTAAAGACTGGTCAGAGTTTCTCGTTACTCCGAAATTTTTACCGTAATCCTTTTGGCGCGTATTCAAATTTTGGCGCGCGTTCAATTTTATTCAAATTTTTTAGCTGTTGACACTACATTATTAAACATGCCCAACTTATTAATCGTTCAGTATAAGGTTTTCAGGATACTATTTAGTAACAAGATACCCTGACCAAGCTATAGGCCCAAGGGTGTCCCCATGGCCATATGTCAAACTTCAGGCCTATGCATGGATACATTTTCCATATCATAACAGCATAAAGAGTCTGGTGCATGGCTTAGCATGTAGGCAGTAAATAAATTTTAATCTACTTGCATCTTCTCGTTTTCCAGGTATTCGCTCAGCTCACTACATGCACTTACGGTACGGCATGCACAATAAATTAATCAAATTTTTAATCTGAAGAAGCTGATTCCAATTTCGTCGTTCCATTTGAGTAATTTCAGGTAATCGAATAAATATTCTTCCGAATCGGAGAAATAATATCTAGTTTTGATTAATATTTGTTCATAATCAATTTAATTAATTACTTCCGAATCGACCGTTAGCCATGGCGTTGTATCGACGACACCGATCGCGGCCGATGCCGACGCCGCAGGTCCAGATCCACCAGGCATCCGGTATGCGACAGACCGTATCCTGCTATGAACAGCTCAGGTGGGTTATTATATCTTGTTTATAACTTTACAAGCAACTAAAAATGCCCTGAAGGCATGGGGAATAACGAATATGGTTCGATCCTGGCTAGTCCAATCGTGAAAAAGTATGAGACAAGAAATTTTATTCTCATATTTTAAATAGTCTGATCGTGAAAAAGCAGGAAACAAGATTTGCGATGAATCACGAAAAAAAGTTTGTACTTCATTAAGTCAAGAATCAAACCAAATTACACGAAACATATTTGGGACTTTTCACGATTGGTGTGGTAAGATTCATTATCATTCAGATTCCTTATTCAAAATGCTGGTATTCAATTTTAAAACCTACGTATCTTATAAAAAATCCCATCATTATTGGATGAAAATGAAATAAAAAAATTCGTGGCAGACTTGTCACACAAACCGAAGATAAATGACCCATGCTCACAACGAGCTGAACGAAATAAAGGGGATTTGATTTTCACCGAAAAGTCCCAAATATGTTTCGTGTAATTTGGTTTGATTCTTGACTTAATGAAGTACAAACTTTTTTTCGTGATTCATCGCAAATCTTGTTTCCTGCTTTTTCACGATCAGACTATTTAAAATATGAGAATAAAATTTCTTGTCTCATACTTTTTCACGATTGGACTAGCCAGGATCGAACCATATTCGTTATTCCCCATGCCTTCAGGGCATTTTTAGTTGCTTGTCTATAACTTTTTTATGTGCGAACAAATCACAAGTATAGTATGTCGAATAAATACTTATAACAAAAAATTCTATATGAGTTGAATTTTTTTCATAAGATTCATGAACTTCAGTCTTTTTATAACTTTAGATTTTTGAATATTGAATTACCATAATATTTGTGAACAGTGATCGTTTGCGAGCCCCATCAATTTTTTCCTTGTAAAAGGAGTCATTACATAATTGACATAAAGATGAAAAAAGTTCTTATTAGTTCCTAATTAGTAAAATAGTGAGTTAAAAGCTGTCTTATTATATCTAAAATAGACAGTTGAATTTCGGGAGAAGTATATAATATCAAAAATAAAACAAAGTAACATTTTCGTTGTTTTAGATTTTCAGGGGTTTTGAACCCAGCACCACCCGTTTAACTTGCAAACCACTATCCACTTGACTACCTGGATGAAAAATATTTTAAAAGTTGATTCGCTACATCAAACCTAGTTTTAAATCATAATTTTATCATTATATCTAGTGTGAAAATTGCTTCAAAACTTGTTTTTGGCGGCTCATAAATATTTCTTGAAAAGATGCAGAGAATCATCTTTTCTGTGTTCTATACAACTACAATCATTCTAGACATTCAGATAATACAAAGGGTCTCAAGGCTTTACATCTTGAGATAATCTGATTTTCAAAGGAGCAAAAATCGTCAAAAACGTTGAAACATTCTTCATCAGTTTCTTCAAGTTTTTGTCAAAGTACGATGATTTTATCGAAAAATGTGTCAGACAGAGGTCATATTGGAATTCGATTCCGCATATGATAGGCAGTTTTTCATATCGATTCAATTACCTCAACACGAGTATTTGAGCATTTGTGAAAATTTTGTTCAATTTTTTTCTTTATAGACCCGCTGCGCTTTTTTGTGTTTTCGAGCAGAATGGTAAATTGAATAGCGGAACATACTTCGACATGTGTGATACACGCCCGGTTAAAATTTTAGTTTGATCGGACCACCCTATCGCTCATACAACAATTCTTTCATCATTTTGCCTGCGATTTTTGACATTTTTTTCATAAAATCCCTCAAAAATGGTGGAAAGCTTTATCCGATCTGCGGGACACTCAGGAAATCGTTTTCTAGGCGTGAAATTCACCTATGTACCAATTTTCAACTTTATCCGTTCATCCCAACTTGCTGACACCATTTTGGGTGGAGGAAAAAAAACGGAAAATCGCATTTTCATCGTTTTTAGACCTGAAAAATGAAAATTCATCCCTAACAAGAAAAAAATAGCCAGGGATATGTAAAATCACACAAGAAAACCGATGGAATAGACTAGAAGTCGATACGATGAGGCTAGATCGAGATACCCGTAAAAAAGCTTATCTTAATCGAACCATATTAAGGGAACGGCCTAGCGGCCGTCCCTTGATTTGTGTTTTTATTTGTTCTTAATACTAATTGTATTGTATGGTAGTCAACATACTGCCTACAATACTGTGGTTGGGAAAACGTTTTCTCTAATTCATGTGGTCTTTCATTAGTCGCAATGCGCCAGACCGTATCCTGCTATGAACATCTCAGGCTTGGTTGTTATAATCAAAAACTGTAGCTATACCTTTTTATTGTTTTTCTTATCTTTACATTTATTAAAACTTTTTGTATTGTGTGACAGTAAACATACCGGCTACAATACTGTGGTTGGGAGAAGTTTTCTTTAACTTATTGATAGTCTTTCATATTTCGTATCTTTTCGTATTGCAAAGGTATTGTTATGTTAAATCTGTATTAAGGCTGCGGTTTCACTAATGTTTACCTTCCTTTCTTATTAAACGGTGAACTACACAAAAAGTTAAATGAATGAATCCGTAACTTTCTGATTCTTCTTAAGATGTCTCTCGGAACGTATTGCGCAGTTTTCTTTCTCGTGGTAGACATCTTCGCGGAAAGCTAGCCGTTCCGTTTCCGACTCATAGACTCACTCAAACAAGATGTCCATTACTTAGAGTGTGGAAATGTTTTTCTCACAGTCAAAGCGAGACATCCCCTCTTTTTATACTTTTTGTGTAGAAACGTATGTGCGTAGATACTGTAGGTCAAAATACTATTTTTGGCTGACAATCCATCAATGATTTACAACTAGAGTGTGACTTGAAAGAAGCCCAGTTTTTACTCAAATTGAAGGTATCTCTTTGTATGAAACATAACGTTTTATGGTGGAATATCTCTCTAACAGAGCATTAATAACTTTTCATATTTGTGTAAACCGTTTTTTTCTGTTCTGCTCATTTGAATACGTTTTTTGTATGAACATAGTATGTACGTTCTGAATTTTTGTGCCATGTTTGATAGTACAAATGATTCTGGTTCATGGAGCGCATTTACGGTTGGGCTCAAATTTATGGGTCTTGAAGCTTTTCAGTAGAAGTGGTCAGTCCATATAGCACGTGGGTAGATCATATACGTACGTATGTGAGAAAAGTTTTGTTTGCAGTAGTAAACATATCCAAACCCCTGAAATTTACCATGACTGTTATGAGAACTCTGAGATAAATACGACGAAACGCCGTTCTCTTTCAGACCTCGAACCATAAATCCATAGACACACATACACTTTACTTACACCCAATTTAATATGTGAATCCTCCCAGTTCTCACTTGTGCTCCACACACATGTCCTAGAACTCCATCAATTTCATGGAGCTCAGAAAGCATGTTTTAATTGACAGTATCCACACATCGACTTTCGGCGTGAGTTTTTTTCTTAGATTAACTCCCTACGACAAGATTGCTTCTCATAATAGACACTTCCAAGTGTGGGAACGGACCCGCAAAACCTCCCGCAAAACTTCCGCTGAAGATCATGGAGGCCCCACTAAATCACATCAAAACTGCCGTCAACAACAACCGAAGGGGTCATTTGGCACCTCGTTACATGGCCACTTCATGCGATCGGATTACCGATTGCAGTCGGACGGAGCTTTGCGTGCCGCGGGCATATTGTCCAGTGCCATCTCTGGCGGACGAGCCAATTATCAAGAGAGGAGAAATTTTCCAAAGAAAGGGAAATTAGCAGTTTTGAGATCATTTCACCCTCCATCTTTTGTAACACATTCTACTTTTTGCCAAAGAGGAAGAATTTTCAACTTTTCTGTTATTCACTCATCCGCTACTGGGTGCCGTCAAGTGTCGCGCGGGCACTTCCTCGGGCATTCTTGAGACCTGTTTCGGTGGCACCCCGCAGGCACATCTCAAATTTGCCTTCAATTGGAACATGAACCGCAATTTATTGTGTATGCGTTCGAGGCAGCCCTGAATTAGGCAATCAGGTTTTTATCCCTGTTCACATTCGACCATTCTTTTTTTGATCCAATTCAATTGGGAACGTCTATTTTGAGACCGCCCTTGAGCAGAGTTTAAAGATTCATCAATATTATGACTGACTGAAAGTTACCGCGCTATGTATGCTACCAGTGATCAATAAATGGTACCATATGCGTTTTTTTGGAACGCAATCTATGTGATGACATGAAACAGTGTTTTCAAAAATTATTATCGTATTAAGAACCAAATACATAATAAAGACTGCAAAACGTTAGAATAATTCAGGCTTTCAAAACGTGATTTTACAGCTGTTGTCGTCGTTATGGGTACACCAAAGTTAGTTTCTAATATTTTGGCATGGTTCAATAGATAATAGCGTTAGCAACTGAAGTGGTTTTAATGGTGTAATACAATGCTTAATCAAATCTTGTATGTTTTCAAAAACAAGTAAATTTTGTCTCTTGATGACTGACGTACAATAGTACCTAGGAGACATAAATTTATGAAAACTAGATTACGTATTCGATAGAGAAACCCGTTGAATTCAATTGAAGGATCAGCCAAAAATTAGCTTGGCACACGTTTACTAAAGAGCTTCTAGAGATTCTAGTAAACAGTTAACACAATTACCTCTTTCAATTCGAAAAACATCAGCTGAACATGTGCATACGTATGCAAACATCTGGTTATTTGAGTCAAGTTGATCAGCTGGTTGCTGTGAATCATCTTCTATTAAATTCATTAATTGAAGCTTTAGAAGACACGTTGTAAATCAAATTTCCAATTCCAATTTTTTAATCAGATCCCGGCTCCATCCTTTGAATTATAGTTACTGGCGTTTGTTTTAGCAACATGAATAACAATTACATTCATGCTTTTTTGGCTGCATACGAACAGATATGTAAGGGATGGCTAAATGATTAAGTGATGGTTTTGGTTGTCATTGAAAAATTCGACTTCGCTCTTGCATTTAGCATGAATAATGAGCTTCAATTGTAGAATGCAAAAATTCTCGTCCCATATGATTAATGTCTTTTCAATAATTATAATTTGACTCATTCAATCATAGTTCGAGTTCTTAATGTGAATGACAGATAAATCTCATCTCATGAAAAATGTTTCATATAAAAAGGAGTGAGGCTTCTTTATATATATTTATATGTTGTAATTAGATTATTACATCTTTATTATTGTTATTTAGTTATAGATTACATAATCTGATATGATACTCTGTAACCGCATTAAGCTGTCATCATTCATCATAACATGATTCACATCAGAAAATAATGAATCGCAGCCTCTCATTAGCTATTTCGTTATTTTGTTTTAATGTCGTTGACATGCGCATGTATTGTAAGGCACCGACCTGTAATTTTTATGTATGTATGCAGATTTAGAATCCGAAAATACCTACTCTTAAACCATTTTTAAATAAATAAACATATTTTCTGATTAAAAATGATGAGAATGTGAAATCAGTTCTGGCGCAGCTTTACCCTTCAAGAAATATGTACATTATAACCAGGTTAATAATGTGACATCATAGTCAAGTTGTTTACATCCTCACAAACTTTTATCCAATTCCTCAAATTATATCAGGGAAAATTATTTTCAGGATAGGTATGGGAAAAGATTTACCATAGTATCTCACTACTTGAACGGAAATGTACGTACGTTTGCATCTGGTTTTGACAGGTATGTACATTGCTGTACTTTATATAGGACTATAGACATTTTATTTTGATTGGATTTCTTTATATTTGTCTAATGTGGGACCCTGCTGAGGCGAACCTGTAAATATTAGTATTTTTATAAAGAAAATGCATTCAATTTGATTATTTCCCTATCTATGTTAAACTAAACTTATATTTTTCACACTCCATCCTAATGTATGTAATTTCAATGATTCTGTAAAAAACTATTAGTGATATAAGCTTCAGACTATGAATACCGTAAACACCGTGCATGTTTTATTCCGTATGCTTTTGAGTGGCTGCAAAACTTCTTTTCATATGTGACTGTTTGGCACATAATAAGGAACCCAGGTTAACAGCGTTGACCACATTACAAAAGAAGCAAGAACCTTGTGACTCCGGTAAGTGCAAATTATTTTACTAACAGTACGGCCAACAACCTCATGTTACTGTAATAAATAATTGAGGAGCTCATTTTCACTCCTAATTTTCACGCCTCGCGGCGCAGTCATACTAATTATATATAGGGTAAACCACTACATAATTCAGTTTTAGCTCTGTTTTTTGTATACTTCCGGAATTCAATAGTCTTTCAGACACTTTTACATTTGTTTTTAATCAAAAAATACTATATAGAATATATTTAACTGATTTTCGATGTCAATATTCACCTTTCAAGCACAAACATGAGCTCTGTTGTTGATAAACATACACTTAGTGAAAAAGGGTTTCGGAACCTCCTTACTTCCTCATTGGAAGAAACCTATTCAGCCGTTACGCCAAATATTTCCCAAGGGTAATATGGACTCAGTTGACAGCGCAAAAGACTAACGTCATTAGTTCACAACGTGTTCGCTGTTCAGAACTCATATTTAGAAACAGCAGTTTTTGTGTACGACCCAATGACAAACACATTTCAGCCGCTACCGTTTAAACCGCGCAATGGAGAGGCCCCCATACGTTGGTCCATGAGGATAAACCACTAAGCTTAATCTAAAACGCAGATGTTTGAAGAACTAAAGTATTATCAAATTCGAAAATCCAGTATGAAACCGAAAAAAAATTATTTGAGTTTCCCGAAAAACCAGCATGATACAGTTAGTGGTGCATGTATGTAGTTAAAAAAACCCAGATACCACGTACCATATTACCTCCAGTAACTGAAAGTTTGCGACGTGACAATTCGAGGAGTCTCTTGGTATGTTATCGAACTGATATGACTACCACCAGCCCAAGTCATGTTTACTCAGTCACACCAGTCCATGCATCGAGGCGGACGAGCCAAACCTCCAAAGGCTGGGGAATTTTGTCAAAGAAGGGGGGATTGACAGAAATTAGATCAATTTACATACACCTCATGACACAAACTCTAATTTTCGTAACCACCAAAGATGGTGGAATTCCAGTTTTCTTCCCTTTCTCGTCCGCTAGGGCCTCCAGTCAACAACCAATCTGTTAGATGCATGTTTCCGCGGCATTTCATTACGAAATCATGGAACCGCAAAACATTATTGTTATAAAGTGTGGCGAACGAGAAGCTGTTCCTTGGGTTTCCTCCTGCCATAACTTGGAATAATTTCTTTTCGATAAAATAGTTTAAACCAGTTAAAACAGTTTAAACCAGTAATTGTCTAATTTATCCGCTACCGCCAGCAACTAGCGGACGAGAAGGGAAGGGAAAAGTGCAACCCCCTCTTTGGCAGTTCTAGAGAACGCATTTGTTCTTTAGGTGTACGTGTACACGTACAGGTGGCCTTAAAACGGCCATTTCCGCCCCTCTTTGACGAAATTCTTCTCCGTTTTGCGGTTACACAGTGCCGCCAGCCTCCGTTCAGTGGAAGGTCTTTAAATTTTGACACCGTTGGGCACTCATGAATATTAGGGTCAGTCGGGTGGTCAGTGGCATGGCACTGGCTTCGTACATATGTTGGTGTTCAGGCTGGTTATTCGTATCTCGGCTCCGTGAATGCTTCATGCTGATGCTATAAATGAACTAATATTGTGTTTGTAAATGTGAAATTAGAAAGTTTGTTACTGTGGAAAAACAGTGGTTTGTGATTGCAGTTCAGTGCAACTACTGTTTCGAAACTAAAACAACTGATTGTGTTCTTACAGTGACGGTAGCATTCGCTTTTCATTCGATTGAAGCCAGATTAGTTGCAAAAACATTACGTCTATAGACAGCCTGATGCGAAACCCATGATATGAACACCATAACAACCATAACAGCTTCATCACATGAATTTATACCGTGGCCTAATTTGGAGCCACGTTTATTGATCTGTACATGAACAGAAAAACCAGTCATAAAACAAGTTATAATAACAATGGTATTGTAACATGTTTCACGATTATCATTTTTTACGAACGATACTAATGGATGTCAAGGCGTTATTTTTCCTCTTTCGACCGTTAACAAAACTAAAATGAGGCATGCTATGCTATTTATAGTCCCCTTTGTAACGACACGACGACACGGACTCGACTTACAACCATCCATAGCACTGGACGGAAAGGGCGCGAAAATGGAAAAGGAAAAGTGGAAATCCCCCAGCTTTGGCCAGTTGAAAAAGTCAAAGTGCTCCCTAAGGTGTAAGTGAAACGGGTTCGAAACTGCCGTTCCTCCCCTGTTTGACGAAATTCCGTTCCTTTTGTACGATTGGCTCGTCCGCCAGTGATCCATAGTGAATTCCGCCACGTATTTTCGTACTTATTTAAGGTCGCCGACGACTCTAACTCTATTTCACGCAGTAGTGTAAGCACGCCCGGAATTAAATTCGCTGATCGCACTGGCCTACGATCCGATTCTCCAAAGTGAGGGATTTTATCAAAAAGGAGGGATTTTCAGTTTTGAGACTTTTTATCTACACGTTCAGGAATTTCACGTTTTGAAACTGCCAAAGAGGGGGTACTCCACTTCTTCATTCTTCTCTCGTACGCCAGTGGCTGATCGTAATACAGTTTGCTCACACTTGCTTACTCTTCAGTTATTGACTTAACCATGAATTATTCATTTTGTCACCTTGCTACTTTTTCCGCCAGCTTCGAACCATTTCTCGTCATTGTCCGTTTTTATGGTTGCTATAGATATAATGAGCATACCAGCTTTGAAGCTTTGAAGCAGAATATCGAATACACAAGTTTTACATGGAAGCTTAGTCCATGACTTGACACAATTACACTGTCGATATTTGCCGAAACCGTGTGCTCTAATGACATGAGTCACTGTTGCCATGGCTCGTTCAGCTGTATCTTTTGAGCAAATCAATATTTAGTCTCAATGTACCATTGTTGTGGGACAAACACTCATAAAATTATGAACTCTTTCCATTTGCACCATGTGTCTGATGACTTGAAATTCTTCGTCAACCTGATCTGGTATAATTCTCAATTGAATAGATTTAACCAAAAAAGTTAACTTCCTGGTTTGCCACTTTACATTTCATGGTAACCTTTGAAAATCCCGTATGTAAATGTCACACAGCACACACCGTACGTAATATAAGTACAGTACAGGGCAAAATGAAGTGGCCAAGTCGAGGAGGAGCTTCAGCGAATTCACTAAAATTACCGCTACTAATTCTTTGTAATTTCTTGAGAACTAGCTTGGAAGTATTTTTATACAAAATATTCATGCCTATCTGAATAAAATTCAAACATCTATCGCGTTGAACAAAAATAAAAAAATTATCTGGAGGGTGCATGCACATTTTTGGTATCATAACAACTGGTCCCACATCCAAATTGTGCATGTGACCTTATCACCCTTACGGATATTTCCCTTTAGAACTGAATGAAATTTGTTTAGACAAAAAAAATTTCAGTGAATTAGCCGGCCACATCATCTGTCATATACAGTATTTACATACATACATACATTCTGCTAATTGGTAGAGCAGAAATAACGTTATGGTTACGCTAACATAGCTTAGTTGAGTTAAAAATAGCCACTGCAACCATTGTTTACACCATGCTTGTTATGATCATTTTATGCTACCTTGTTTACGAACTTATTTACAGCCAACGGTAAACAGTCAAACTGAACTTTCTGTTGTTCGGACAGCTAGCACAAGCTCACATTTACTGCAAAACCATTCAAATGATTGATTACCATGACCAAAGTAGTAATATGGACAGAAAAATCATGAATCACGATTGCTGGCAAATTTTTTTATGGCTTTCCCGTCTTTACTTGCTGCTTTCCCGTTCAGTTTGCAGTAAGTAAAACTTGCATAATAGAAATGTTTCACCATGCCTCGTTGTAGAATACATTTTTAACTATACCTATTTTTTAGTTTAGAACCACTACGATAATACTGTTTTGAAAAACTGCGATCTTCTGTGTTCGCGATGGCCTACCACCAGTATGAAACCGAGGGCGGACAGTTCGAGTCTCGCTACGATCCTGCACCACCTCAAAATGCGCAGCAGCATCACAACTCGCAGGAGATACTGTATCAACAACAACAACAACAACAACAACAACAACAACAACAACAACAACAACAACGGTTCCAGCAGCAACAGCAACAACAACAGCAACAACGGTACGGCTCTCAGGAACTGCAACAACAACTACAACAGATGCAGGTCAATCAAGGCTATCCGGTTCAGAACCAAAAGTATAATCCACCGGAATTACAACAACAACAACAACAAATACAACAGCAACAGTTGCAACGTCAACAACAGCAGTACAACTCCCAGGAATTACAACAACAACAACAGCAACCTTATCCCAACAGCCAACATCCGGGTCTTCTACCTGCCGGAGGTAAATCTCCACGAAGTGCACGTCGGTCGTCTTGCTTCACCATCGGTTATGCTAATGCTGAACGGTTAGCCCACTGATTTATGTCCGTTCAAGTATATCAGAGGTTGCTCGCAATTTTTTGGTTGTTTTGGGTATTTAGGGATTCACGAACTATAAGGATCGACAAAGGATATTCTTCTGCTTCCATTGAATTCGTTCAAGGACCTTCTAGTTTTAAAGTGCTGAAATCTTTGTTCTTTAGTTGCGCTAGATTGTACAATCGATGCTGTCCTCAATATTCAAAACAGTCACTGTACATAAGTACATATGTATGTAGATATTCTATCTGGATACTAATCCATCCTATCAACCAACCAATCACAGAACCACTACACACCAGTTTATGCATGACTACAGTCGTGTCAAACAGGAACTTTCATTTTATTACCTACATTACAGTGCTGTTAATTCTCATAATTCATTGACATAAATTTACGATCGAGTACCGGTTCATGACATTACACCAGATCAATGCTCGTTAAGAACGGGTGCCTTCATTTATCAGGTATCTTTCGACCAGAACAAAACCCGTTATTTACGTTACTTTATTTCACGGCCCATCAATCATAACTCAATTCCAGTTTATTACACCAAGCTTCATGAATGATTATACCATCGCATAATTTCAGTACTCTCGCGTCGCGTCATTATCGGCTAGTAATCTTGTCCTACTGACTGCCGTTTTTTTTTACTTTACTTGGACTTCTTCATTAACTGAAGCCATAAGGCACACTGATACCATATCATAATGGTGTTTTCGTAGTGGCCAGATAAGTGAATAAACTGACGGGCAATGGCAGAAACCCCAGAGCAACGCGTCAGGATCTGTGTCTCAAGTCAGGTTTCGAACTTAGGACCACCGGTTTTCGAGGCCGGCGCCCTACGCACTAGACTAGACAGGCGACACCGTTCAAGTACGAATCACTATACCCCGTGTGTTGTCGTTCATATTACTATGGTCATGAATTGCGAGAACGTTTAATCCCGTTAGGAGTGAATCAACCTACCGAATGATTGAATCAGAGACACTCGTTATTCAACCGCTGTGAATTCCCTGTTAATTTCAGCTTGGTCAAATAATTTAGCTCACGATCTCATAATCTCAATCAGTTAAAGTGAATCTGTAGAAAGATCGAATCTGAAAAATCAGTTAAATCGAACCTGTAGAAAGATCGAATCAGGAAAATCAGTTAAAATTAACCTGTAGAAGGATCGAATCAGAAAAATCAGTTAAATTGAACAACCTTTAGAAAGATCCTTTAAACAACCTTTAAAACAAACCAAATTAAACCTGTAGAATGATCGAATCAGCAAGAGTTGTTCATTCGTTCTACGGCCGACGCGATTCTGCACTATCACCACCTAATAAATCACACCCATTCTCGCCTGTGGACTAGCCAAATCGGACCACACCAATAAATTGCGTGATTTCAGTCGAGTCCAAGTTCAGGACCCGAGAGAAAATTTATTCACTCGTCCACGGTACCTGCCTCATTCAGTATTGGCACATGTGGCACCTGTGGCACCTGTGGCATCTGTTAACTGGCTATGTGCCAATAGGCCAACATTCATTTTGTGCTGTAATCGAATGCTGGTAAACCGTGACCAGAATCGGCTTAGTTCGGTCTATTTACGTCATGTAAATAAGCATATAAACATTAAATGGTATCCGATTTCAATTATACTAACCTTCCACCGTCCCGAATAGTGAAAAATAAAGTTTTTTTACTCCTGACTTCCCTGTGACAACTGGTCATTAGTTGGATACTATCAAATACGTTATTACAAGGCAGCACACAAAGTTTATCAGAATCAGTCAAACTTGCTAGAATTTGTGAATCACTAACTTGAAAGAGTCACAAGTATTGAGAAAATGTTTTCATTTAACAGCTACCCTCAGCCGAAACAAAACCCGGAAAACGTTCGTGCTGCCTTAGACAGAACCGTGCAACCAGTTTTCCTCTCTTTTCGATTAACTGTTTGCGTGTCGACATGGAGTACATTCATTGAGTATCACCCATGTATGTACAATATGGCCGCTAGCTATTACTGCAGATTTTGATATTGACTTACATTAACAATTGCGAGATATATTTTATTATATGAGAGCAGAATTACTTATTTGCAAAACAACTACAGCGATGGTCATATAAAAAACTACTGTTACTGTTACTGTCATGTGGTTGCTGACATTTACAGTCTCTCATGACAGCGGATGTCATGAAGACCAGTCAGGTCCGTCAAGTATAATGCATAGTAGTATACACAGCAACAGTTTTCAAGTGACTTTTATCATCGTTGTAATTAGTTTTTGCTCTTCCTCGACTTTATATTGTTATGTTACTAGGGTAAACCCGTTGCTACGCAACTGTTTGTTAAATTCACAAAGCTAACTATTTTAAAATAAATATAAAAACCCGTTGTTTAAATAAGTTAAACTTGCCCGATTCATTGAAATCTGACTTAAATCTTTGTTTGGATGTTAGTTCAAATACAAAATTACAGTAGTCAAAAGTATGTTACATCAATTACATTACATTACAAAATCCGTGTAAAAAATCAGAGCAACCCGTGAAAATTGAACAACTTAATAGCGCCTATTTTTTTTCCATAAACTATTATCCATTCACCCGTCCCATTGAAAACCATAACATATTTGCATGTTATTACCCGACCCGACCTCTAATCCATGAAGATTAGTAGTAACTTTTAAATAACTTGACCCGACCCGTAATCAATGAATTGATTTGAACACAGATCCTCTTAAGATAACCCGACTTCATCATCAGCAGCGAAGATAAGCTGAATTAACTTCACCGACCCGACCCGTAATTAGTGTTTTTTGAAGATCAATTAAAGTTTTTTGAGTCAGTCTTTTTGAGATTTTGAGGTTTCAGGTTCGAAAAACAGTTAACCGGGTGTTGACGACTTCGTAATAAGAGTTGAGTAAAAACCAAATGAAAGTGTTTATGAACCAACCCGTCACCGCCGGTTGAGTTGAAGGTCAGATTCGAAAAACAACTGAAGGGTACGTGATGATTTGTTTTGATTCTGACATCGAGTAATAAAAGGTGTTTTAATGTTCTTTCCTGATATTTATACTGAAGCGTGACACACACACACACACACAGACATACATACATTGTGTAATTTATATATAGATTACTACACACCGTGAATCTAATATTTGAAAGTAAAGCTCGGTTGTAAAATTGTTTAGCCTTGCGACCACACTGGGTTTAGGTGGGGGTTTTTAAACAAAAAATCCGGGTCTTGTTCGTAGATCATAAAGCTGTAAAATTCTAAAAAAAACTTCCCATCCGCTGTTCAGTATTAGTTGTCGAAAAATGTTTTCTTCAACTTCCTTAAAAAACACAAAGTTCTAACCGGATATAAGCGCAGTGTGCTACATAGCAACACTTGATGGACGGAGTCAGGAAACGCACCGATTCCTGAATGAGCCGCATGGACTGTTGTTTTTCCAAACCTGTTCCACTACATTTTACGAGACGAGAGTTGTGTTTTATTAGGCTTCACGGTTCCTGACACATTCTCCGAGTCATTTCGTCGTTTATTGACGTCGACCTGCCACCAGCTGCACGATGTCATGACACTTATGTATACGTGCCATATGACACTATGTGACACATGATCGACCTCCACGGCACTGGCACACGACGATCCCGTTTATTTACTATTTACCGTACTACGACACATTGACCCTTGTTGACAGGCAGCTATCATACAACTGTCAATTTGACATACCATACAGATTTTTTCCGTAGTGGATAGTTTTAGACATACATAAATTTGCGGTATTCGTGACCTGATCTTCCGGTATCCAAAACCATGTCGGTAACTCCGAGAGCGCGTCCCAAGCTGACACGGTGTCCGACCATCACCTACACGACACCGATGGAGCCACGAACTCATATATCGTCAAAAAGACAGAGGTTAACATAAGTTTCGTGGAATTTTAGACTCTGATGTAAGGTTTAACTGATAAATTGTGAATTGTACCACTGCACCGGGATATAACAGTATTACCTTGCAATCAGGTAATATCAGAAGCTTTACTTCCGAGCCAACCCATTGTATCAAATAACCCGTAAACAAATCTACCCAGATTGGTACATAAAGATTTTCTGCCTCAGCCGTGGATAGTGCCAATATCAGAGTTTCTATCTAAACCCCATCTCACAGACACATGATTAAACCGCTATGTAAATGGAATCAAGGTGTCAAGTACCGACATTGCCTGCTTGCGAACTAAATTACAATCCAGCGCTGCCAGAATCTCATTTCGACTGAAGTGAGATCTCACGGTAATCTCCAGACGTAATGCTCCGATGCAATGATTTAGGATATTATGAGATCAACTAAAGTCGTTCGTTTATTGCGTTGAGTCGTCTGCGCACTTATGGTAGCCGCGCTAAGATTTGCGTTATGCACGCTAATTATAGGCATCAAAGACATTCAGCTTCTATTTAATTGATTAATAACAGTCAACAACATGGTGTAATTGTGACAAGTTGATGGTATTATAAATAAGTGAATCGAAAAGTTCTCGACGGTAAGCCTGAATTTGACAACTCTGATGGAATTGTGAACATGATTTTTGTTTATGTTCCTGTCAGGATATGTTCCTGCAAGAAATAATACTTGTGAATATGGATTATGTGACGTTTAAGTAAGTTTTCTTGTCATTGTAGTGGCAAGTGGGAAACGTAAATGTTTACAATACAACAACAGGAACTAAACATGATTAATGTATAATGCGTCAAGTTGTTCGATTACATTGGGCCAAACATACGGTGGTTCGGTGACACCTTCTCTTATGTTTGACCAGCTTGCATTTTGAAGTAAGTTCATGGTAACCCGTTCAAAGTAACTTGTTGGTTATTTTGGAATCTCTCTTCTGTACTGGACCCTCTCGTCAGTTCTTAAACGCGGAAGAAAGTACTTGAACTGGGATGAAGTACTTACCTTCATAACTCTGATAATTATAAGTCATTCTGTTGAATAGATAACATGAAGATGTATGAAAAGGCGCCGCTGACCATTTAGTTTAGTTTATATGCATGTTATCGTGTTTGAAAATTCCACGCCATGAATTCGTCAGGAACCTTACTCAATCATTTTATTCCTTCCGGAATACGGTAATCATTACCAAGCCCCTAATGAATCACACGTCAGGTGTCCTACCACGATTGCCATCCGGTCTACTGACCGAGGTCCCAGATCATTATACTGATACTCCGAGGCTCATACCGTCTAACCGGTACGCGGTGAGGGTTTTTCATTAACTGTAACCACGAGTTTCATTAACCTGATAAACATTATGGTCGTCTAGTAATCAGCTCAGGTGTGTACGTTGAAAAGATGATAAAAAGACACGCCATCGTAATACACGCCGCATTAGACGCCAAAGTCAGACGCCACAATTTTTCGTGGGGTTCAGGTGAATGATTCTGTGCCACATTCATGTGATAGATGATCAGATAAAAAGATTCACTGATTGTTGTGAATGCGAGCACCCTTGAACTCACATAAAATGATTTCATATATATTATTTACACATTATTTAAAGCGAAAATTATGTAAGACCTTCTCATGCAAGATCATTTCATGTGATTTCGAGTCACCATGTTAGAGCTGATTTCGATGGTTTTTCTACGAAATGGGTTGACTGCGGCTCAGTTTTTTGCATTTTGCCGTTTGTTTGTTTGAATGTAAACTCATGGCATGTGAATTAAGGGTTGTTTTGTACCAGAACTTAGATGCGATGCGTTTAAATATAGATGAAAATATTCATGTGTGACTTCGTTGTAGCCATCATGGTCTTACCCGAGTAACACTTCATTTACTAGGTCGATTTACCTCCAGTACTTGACGTCACTTGATGTTCAATTGAATCTCAGTTACAAAACAAAGCCGATTAAATAAGTTTAAATAACGTTGACTAAAAATATTTCAACTTGTTTTCACATGACCAAAACTTTTCTAGTTTGAGCCACTTAACCGAAACATACATTGTTTTAGCGGTTAAACAAGTGGTTTTGACCGGAGCGCAAAAGGCTACCAGAAGTTAATTAAAGTGGTACAGAACAGACATAGGAACATGGTTATTGTACCTGGTTTTCCAAAACTCGAGTACCTCTGTAACTGTTACAACAGTTGGTCTACATTCGCTCTTTTCAACATATAGATTTTTTAAATGTATAATTTATTTGTGTGTTGTTTTATATCATTCATAATCAGGGACACTGTATTTACGTACAGTAATTAGGGTGTTTGTTAGGTTGGCGTTAATCAATGTGTTGATAAGTTGATAACAATGATATAACTATGACGACAAGCCATGAGGCAAGTCGAACATTACATCGTTTTGTATAGCTTTGCTGTCATATGACCGTGCCTACATACATGTAAATCTATGTTTTAGTTAAATGATTTTGACTACTCGCGATTACACAACATGTACGACTCATGATAATAGATTGTGGAGTTTTGTCTCAACCATGCATTGGTATTTGATTATATTCATTAACACTTTTAAATGGTCTGTATAACAATGATGAAGGAACTTCAGATTCATAAACCACCAATCTGGATAAGTGAAACTATCAATCATCGGCATATACGGCCGGTCTAACTTGTTCTATGTATGAATGTATCGTTAAAAAAACTCACTTGACGTGAAACAAAGCATGGCCACTGAAAAACCCACGTGGCTCGCAGTATGTCTGTTTTCACTGGCGAGCGAGGGAAGAACGGTATAGTAGGTGTAACTCCTCACTCTTTCACTCTTTGGCAGTTTCAAGGAAGAGTTCGTTCCTCAAAGTGTAGGTTAAATGGCCAAAAACTGTTCCTTTGTTTAACAAAAACCCTCCTTTTGGAGGATGGGCTCGCTCATCCGCCAGTTCCTGTGTTAACTTTTTATGGTGCATTTATGCGCGTGCATTTTGAAACACTATAGACATTGCGGTAAATGAAATTGGCGTGTTTAATTCGGTTATGCATGGGTTCCCGTTGTGAGTACTACACGTGCGGGCCCGGCCGAAAAGTCCTAGTGGTATTTTATGTGAAAGTGGATGAATCATTTCTATTTCATCTCAGTTATCAAGGCAATAAAACCGGTTCATGTCGAGCTTTAGTTTTAATGTATCGTACATCCGCGGTTGACATACCAACGTACATATGTTAAAATAATATGAAATTCGAACAAAACTACAGTTTTTCTGTTGAACAATTCAAAAGGCTGTTAGCGTTGTTTCACATTGATTTTCGTCAATAGACAGTAAACCATGGCTCACCTTCTTTGCCAAGACCTTTGGCAGTGGACGTCTGTAAGAGGTTCTTGCTCTTTGTTGTTAAACCAACAAACTACTGTACATGTCTTCTTGACAATGGCAGCCGACTTTATCACCATTGTCATATGTATGTACATGTAGGTGCTCTCTCACGATTTTCCGTCCGATGGAGAGCTTACCATGGCTACGTTCGGTCACAGTATCTTGTTGCATCAGTTCAATTTGATGGACCCGTTACCACGGTCCTAACGATTAGAGATTATTGTGTTCGCAAGATGTCCAAATACGCACCATGTGGACTATCAAAAATTTAGAGCAACTTGAAAAAAAATTTGATCACTCTCCAAAAACATTCCTGGGTGAATAAGGTTTATCAAAAAAATTCAAGCCACAATAAACCCTGAGTGGGCTCTACACCTACCTAGGTAAGTGGAAATCAGCTGCCCATCCATAACCAAAAGAGTGGGCCGGGTTTTGGTGGCCGATGGATTTACGATTTACGACAGCGTATCATGATGGATGTTATGGATTCCACTATTGACACCTGCGGGTGGATGATTACCAAAGAGAGGGAGATTTTTCAGCATAAAAGAAGTTTAGTCAAGATAACCCTACCTAATTATAATATACCTTAAGGACCACATTTCACCTCTTGACTAAGTGAAGGAATAAAATCCGCTTTTTCACCCTATCTCGCCCGCATGGGTTCATGGTATGTACCTAATGGTGTACGTACGACAGTTTGTTGACACCGTGTTACTACAGTATGTACTGCATGTTAGACTTTATATGTGTTTTGTGTACCACTAAATTGAACATGTTACATATTTACACCATTTTCATTGTATTATCAAACTCAACCTGAATGCGCGTTGTGTTTTTTTAACAACTGTTAGTAATATTAATTGTGTTGTTTAAATAATGAAGGTCACCCTGACTGCCATATTGAATAACTGATGACTGATAACTGAATGGAACTGAATAACTGATGGAAATGCGGAGCGAATGAAAATATCGAGATTTCAACTTTGAACAGATAACCTAACAATATTACCTATCATATAAACCTAATGCATAGAGTCGTCGTCCAAAAACGTTCTCGTTAAATCAAAGTGAATATTCTTGTGTTCTCTATGTTATAAGTAGACCATTTATATCAAATCCTCCGGGCTTTTAAATCTTGAAAACGGGACGCAAGAAAATGAACGTCTTATTTAATCACTATAAATAGTCTGACTTCGTAACTGTAACTCCAGTTTTTTCGTTACTTGAAATATGACTCGTTTCTGGAATGGAACTGCTGTAAACAAAGTTAAAGTTTCCAAGAGCTACCATTCTTTGAGCCGACTCTAGATTGTTAATACTGTACATACAGTACATATCAGGAAAAGGGGTTTGGTTTCTGAAAAAAACTAAATGCTAAATATTTGAATGATTTCAAAAAAAAATTTGATTGAAGTTATTTTTATATTCGAGTGGAACAGTTGTGTCTCAAAGTTTATTCGATAATACTTAACATTTATGACCATCAAGAAGACTGTACACAAAAGCGTACGGATCTATTGCAAAAATTTTAGTCAAAACCCTTTTGTTCTATCAAATCTCACAATAGCACTTTTGTTTATGATTTCAATACCCAATGATTTCATGCAGTCTCACACTATTCAATTATTCAGCTTGAAACACTGATGTTTATAGAATATTGGATGAGCATGAGAATGTGCGTGTTACTTTTAGAAGACAAGACTGACCTAATTGATTCTTTGACAACTATACATATACATATAGAGATACATAGCGATACATTAGAGTATACTCTAATCAAAGACTCAGCCTTATCATAACCACACAGTTACCATCATGCAAGTTGCAATATAACTTTTGTTATATTTGTTGTTTACTGTCGAGAACTAAACTAAATCGACTTATATATAGTCGAATTTTTTGGTTACGCCTTTTTTTGGGAACTTTTTTTTGTGTAAAACCTTTCCTTCACCCAAAAATTGGCGGTCGAAAGCAGCAGTTTGGGTTGATGAAAAGGTTTTACACACAAAAAAGTTCCTAAAAAGAGTCATAATCATCTTTTTAAGAACTTTTCTGTGTGTAAAACCTTTTCATCAACCCCAAATTGCTGCTTTCGACTGCCAATTTCTGGGTGAGGGAAAGGTTTTACACAAAAAAAGTTCCCAAAAAAGGCGTAACCAAAAAAATCGACTATATATACAGGGTGTCCCGTTGAGGAGTAATGATTGAATTTTTTGAATAACTTTCACAGTTTTCTAGATAACGACCTAAAATTTCATAGGTTGATAAAAAAAAAATCCGCTAATACGCTGAATTTAAAAAAATTTTGATTTGGTTCAGTATTGCGTGTTTTACGGCCGATCCAGCAACATGCCTGTTTATGTACTTACTGTAACGCGTCCGCATTTTTGAGATTTTCACCGAAAATAAAACTTGATACAAAAGACCGAATTTTTGTATAAATTTGTGTTGAATAGCAGGAAGGTGTATATTTCAAAAGTTAAAGTACACTTTTCATTCAATTAATTGTTTTTATCAAACTTTTTTTATCCGCAACTTTTCGCCAACATTTGCTAGAAATAGCGATTCTGTTTTCAATATCCAATAGAAGGTGGAATAATTGATCAAATCAAAAACTGTTTGCAGTACTTCAGATTTATGGTATTAGCTATCAGTGTTGCATGTTTCAAGCCATATAGTTGAACTAACAGAAAGTGATTTAATGTTTCATGCGACATTCTTGGCTATAAAGTGTAATTTTAAAGCATGTTGCTGGATCGGCCGTAAAACGCGCAATACTGAACCAAATCAAAAAATTTTAAATTCAGCATCTTGGCGGAAAACTGTTTTATTGACCTATGAAATTTTAGGTCGTTATCTAGAACACTGTGAAAGTTATTCAAAAAATTCAATCATTACATCTCGCTGGGACACCCTGTATATTGTCAATATTGAATTCAGCAAACTTTGTTAAGCTTCTTCTGGTCAAAATACTAACCACAGCATTTAACAGCCTAAGCCTGACGTAAACGTAAACAACTACATACATATTATTATTTAACTGTGTTAGATTAGAGTTCGAACAGGTGAAGATTAGGTGCAAATTATAAACTGGGAGTGCGTCATTATAGTAGAGAAAAGTCCAATACGTGGCTGTAAAGTAACGACGCGTTTTCCGGCCGCCCGTTTCTCAAAAAAATTATATTGTGTGGTCAGTGTCTTTATAGTCAAACTTGCGTGATACCACCTGAAAAATCGAATTATGTGGTCAGATTTGACCTATTATAATGTATTTGTAGGCCTTTTGTGGAATTTCTGTCAAAAAGCTATATATTTTTACTTCTTGGGTCCTATACGGAATTTTTTCCTAACTAAAAGCTTTATAGGATTCAAAAATTTTACATACTATTTTAATAATGATTTTTAAAATATCTCATAGCCAAATCACATTATTGGTATTATCTAATGGTGAAAATTAAGCCAGCTTTGACATGTCACTTTTTACATCAGAATCTTATTTCTGCATTTTTCATCAATTATCATGCTTTTAGGACACTTAATGGTGTCTTATGACACCAGATTAGTGTTATAGGAGTTATGGAAGTATAATAATTCTACTTAGGACCTAAATCTTTGATTTTCGAAATTTTGGAATTTTATCGAATTTTGCATTTTTTCTTCATTCATTGAGACTTTTCGGTAGTGAAGTACTATGAATTCTAATTCTTTCATAAATTCTTTAACACAAAACTCAACTTACCATTTGTTTATATCATTATGAATCCTGGTTGAAACCAATTGATACTTACTTCGTATTACTATGGTCAGTTTTCATGGAATTTCGGTCAGTTTTGTTGAAAAATAACGAAATATCCGTTAATTTTCGGGAAAAAATTATTTTGAGCAGTCCTACACTAAAATGAACCTCGTAATCTGAAATTTCAGGTATGAATACATATAATTGGCATGTAAAAGTTAATCATGCAAAACAATAGTTCTGAGAAATAGACGGCCGGAAAACGCGTCGTTACTTTACAGCCACCCTGTATACTAAACTGTTTTCGCGTATTCCTGAAGTTTTACAACAAATTAGTTTGAGTTATCAAGTTTTGGAAAAGTTTGAGTTATCAAGTTTCCAGAAAGTTATGATTTGAAACAATTAAGACTTTGTCATTGCTTCAAACAGAATACATAGCACTCTGTGCGTGTAGCGAAATTGTCCTCAGATTTGAAGAAAATAACTTTGCACCAGCATTCTTGTGCTAGGCACTGGACACATAATATATGTATTAGACATCCGTATTTGTGTACGGTATACCCAATTTATTGTTATAAAACTACGCAGAAAACAAGCGATTGGGTCAACTTCCTTTCCGGCCGTATTACCTGGTTCCTAGCTCGCTTTCATAGTGGCGGACTAAAAAGAAGGGAAAAAGCTGAAAATTCAAGGTGGTATTCAGAAGTGTTTTCAAAATAGTGCAACAAGGTGACGGTAAACTTCAAAACTGTTCAATACTGCTTGCTTATCTGAGCGAAAATTCTTTTTTATCCCTCTCACTCACTCCGGACCAGTTACCAATTGACCAATATTGAGGCCATTTGAAACCCATATTTATAAGTCTGTATAGAACTTTTATCCAAATGTTTCTTTATCATTTTCATCAATTTAGCGGGTTGCATGCATTTCAAATTCCCCAACGCGAGGTGCATCCCATGAAATCTATGAAATCTGCGAAATTCCCTAACGCAGTCTATGAATGTTAGAAAGTCTAGAATCCCCTTTATATTTAAAGCGTCCACAGTCCACTAAAATCCCCTTTATAGTTAAAGCGGCCACAATACATTAGAATCCCTTTTATAGTTAAAGCGTCCACAAACACCAGAATCATCTTAATGGTTAAAGCGTCCACAATCCACTATAATCCCCTTTACAGTTAAAGCGTCCACAAACACTAGAATCATCTTAATAGTTAAAGCGTCCACAATCCACTAGAATCCTCTTTATAGTTAAAGCGTCCACAACTCACTAGAATCCTCTTAATAGTTAAAGCGTCCACAATCCACTAGAATCCCCTTTATAGTTAAAACGTCCACAATCCACTAGAATCCTTTTAATAGTTAAAGCGTCCACAATCAACTAGAATCCCCTTTATAGTTAAAGCGTCCACAATCCACTAGAATCCTCTTAATAGTTAAAGCGTCCACAATCCACTAGAATACTCTTAATAGTTAAAGCGTCCACAACTCACTAGAATCCCCTTTATAGTTAAAGCGTCCACAAATCACTAGAATCCTCTTTTAATAGTTAAAGCGTCCACAATCAACTAGAATCCCCTTTATAGTTAAAGCGTCCACAATCCACTAGAATCCCCTTTATAGTTAAAGCGTCCACAATCAACTAGAATCATCATTATAGTTAAAGCGTCCACAACTCACTAGAATCCTTTAACAGTTAAAGCGTCCACAATCCACTAGAATCCCCTTTATAGTTAAAGCGACCACAATCCACTAGAATTCCCGTTATAGTTAAAGCGTCCACAACTCACTAGAATCCTTATAACAGTTAAAGCGTCCACAATCCACTAGAATCCCCTTTATAGTTAAAGCGTCCACAATCTACTAGAATCACCTTTATAGTTAAAGCGTCCACAATCTACTAGAATCCCCTTTATAGTTAAAGCGTCCACAATCTACTAGAATCCCCTTTATAGTTAAAGCGTCCACAATCCACTAGAATCCTCTTTATAGTTAAAGCGTCCACAATCCACTAGAATCCCCATTATAGGTAAAGCGTCCACAACTCACTAGAATCCGTAGATGTTCTTTATCTTCTTTAACTGACTTCCGCTATTGTACCTCACCGAGCATGATGGCGTGACTGAAACATGTTATTGCGATCCCCTTCGATGGCCGTATTGTTTCCGACAAAGTTCAACTGACTGAAACGAGGTGATGGCCTCAATTTTTCATCCCCAATGTGTGTACGAAAAATAGTGTTCCATGGTTTCACAACATCTGCTACTTCGTATAAGAAAAAAAATTGCAACTAACAATCAGCTGTTCGAGAATACGTTACCTAGTTGGCTCTCAAGTTGAAAAGCCGTTAGATGGTACATTTATTGTCTTACATATATGTTATAACTGAAGTTCGAATGTTTCGCGACAGTTTTCCGAAACATTGTCGAGACAGTTTTTTTGTAAAAAAAATTTCAAGCACACTATTTTTATTTGTTTTTTGTAACATTTTTGACGGGCACATTAATTTCAAGTTTTTTATTTTTAGGTGTGTGGCAAAAGTCTTAT